>JANHGB010003782.1:25786-48463 GCA_026283785.1 Coracopsis vasa | reverse complement strand
AGAGCTAATCCAAGGAAATTGCCCTAAACAGCTACAGTGGAGATGCCAAATCTCCAGCACCAGCTACCGTTAGTGCCTCTTCTAATGAATTAATAACCTGCAGGGCAGACAGAGCCGCAAAATGCCTGCAGAAAATGTGGGCGTGGGAAATCAGTGTGGACGGATGGAGCCAAAAGATCCCTCATGTGGGCAGCCTCAGGAGGGTTTATAAATGGGTGATATTCCCAAGCCAGGGCTCGCTGTGTCTCCATGGTACCCTTGCTCCTACAGCACGCAGGAAGGTTGTGCTCTACCTGCCCAGGCTTCTAGCAGAAGGTGTCACTTGTACCACTTTGGTTTAAATCACTGAAGTCCCATCAGCCCTCTGCTTCACCCTTGGTGACCCAAAGGACTTGGATGGAAAAATGAGCCCAGGGTGCCCTCTTGTTTCCTCAGACTTCATGTTAGCAGCTGGGATATCTCATGGCTATCCCGGCTTTGGATTGCTTGGGATAGGTCCATGGTTTATGAATGTACCTGGGCCTTTTTCTCATTTTACATCCTTGCATAGTATCTTCCAATATGCACCCTATTTTATTGGAAAACATGTCCCATTCTGTTAGAAAATAGCCTCTATTTAGCAGCACATCTCTGCCTTCATCCTTGTGTGAAGCCGAGCGTCCCACCTACAGGTCAGCATGGATTTCTGAAAATGCCAAAGTCTCACTTCCCAGGCTCTTCACAACCCAGCCCAGAAGACTCAAAAGAGTATTTTGACAGCCTGGGATGGGAGAAGCCTCTATCAGTGCTTCCACTCTGGTATGGCTTACAGCCACCTGCCCTGGGTTTCGTTTGCAAGGCAGAGGTGGGGAATGAGCCAGAACATAGGCATGTCTGTTAGATGGAAATCAGTTAAAGAGACAAGGAGGTACTCCTTTGAACTGAACTAGATGGTTTGGAGGCCCTGGAGGAAAAGTGGTGTTTGCTCTCCAGGGCTGAGGCTGAGCAAAGCCACTGGTGCAGGATGGTGTCACTGCCTCTCCCAGACAGCCTACAGGAGTATCAGCTGGAGGAGATCTTCACGTGGTCTGGAGAAGTCACCTGGCCTTAGTGTGCTAGAAGCCACTGTCTTCTGATGAAGTGGGGTAGGACTGGAATGCAGTGCTCCTGGTCCTTCTCTTCATGGCATGGTACTGCCCTTCATCTTCAGACTGCTAACGAAGCCTGCACTGAAAAGCAAAGCTAAACATTGCTCAGGGCATTGCATTATGTTCTTAGATTTGTTGAAAATGAGCATCCTTTCCCCGAAAACCTCCATAACAACCATCAAAAAAAAAACAACTTCAAACTGAAGCTCCTCCAGAGGTTAATAACCATTATAAAAGCAGGTACAAAAACCCTGATGGAAACAATGCAAAAGAAAAGAGAATGGGAAGCTAACACGTGTTAAGGGTTTGATTATGCTTCACACATCCCCTAATATAAATCTAACTCTAGGAAAACTAACGATAGAGAAACATTTCAGTAACCCCTTTAACTTTGAATCTCTGCAGCAGAAATACCAAGGTGCTTTCATGTGGGCTTCAGAGGTGGCCTTATAAAACAGAAGAAACACAATTTTCTAAACATAAAGCATGAATATGCCTTCAGTAACTATGCATGTCTTGCATTAATGTAAGGGCAGATTTGCTACCTCTTCTCATATTATCATATTGAATAATACTCACAGAAGCCAATGGAACTACTTGTGAGTAAAATGTTACTCAAAAAGGTAAGATTATCAAAGCCAAATCATATGTAACTAATATCCTTCAAAGTCTGCTGAACACGTCTTCTAGCCACAGAGCGCTAATGTTTTAATTATCAAAATATAAAAATTCCTACTGCAAAAGCCCAGGAGCCCGAAGTTTTTGAATTAAGTCCATAAAAAATAAATATATTATGTTGAAAATTCTGGAAGGCTTTAAATAATGCATCAAGCTTCTTTTCTTTTTTGAGCATTCGAATGGCTCCAGTTGGTGCTGTCAAACCTTTAGCAGCAGCAGTGGTAGTGGAGACACATTTTAATAAAAGCCGAAATTTTCTTGTAATCTCTTGACTCTTAAGGGTCTGTGAAAACACAAATACATGGAGAGGCAAAGCAACGTTGTAAACTTGGGCAACAACTTAGGAATTACAATTAATGAATTATTTTGCTTGCTTCTGTAATGGAGAAGTGTTACCTTAGCAAGATCTTGATCAGCTTCCTTTGGAGCTGATTGATAGTCCATCCTGGACTATCTGTTAAGTTACTGGTTAAGCAGGGAATAAATACGGACCCTGTGCTTCCAGCACTCACATGGACTAGCTCACCAGGATTAACCTCTGTAAGTATTTTTGAAGGGCAGGGTGGGCTTTCCACAGAAAAACCAAGGTAACTGACCCAGAGTGCATGTTACTGGAATGACAAAGTAAATCTTCTTCACATTTACATTTGTGCTGATGAAAGGGGATGAATGACAGCGTAATCAAAACTTCACTCATTTTGTAGCAATTAATTTCTATTACTTTCTAAACGGCTGTGAGTTTTGATGCTGGCATTCTCAAAACTAATTTTGTGAAATGCTTACTGGTTCTTGTTACTAGTTGTAGTATTCTTTTATGTCTAGAAATACTCCTCTATTTGAAAGAAATGAAAGGTGCATTAAAAGCTAAAATAACCACCAACTGCTATCCTAATGTCATCAGTGACCTCACCAAAATGATCTGCAGCCCATTCATGTGTTAAATAACCCCCATCATATGTTAAATTTTCTCTCTGAGCTTTAGACCTTCGGTCTCTCAGATGTCTGCTCCTCCTCAGTAGAGACAAAAGGGGTTATGCACAGAGCCAGGCTGGATACCTCAAAATGCAGCAGCTCCTTTAAAACTGGCAGTACAATCTTTACCTAAGATGAGGAAGTCTGCAATAGTTAAAAAGGCAGAGAACTGATCACCATACCACCACTAAAAGAACCTCCTCCTTAAAGTTTTCTTTGACTGAGCAATGTAGAAGATAACAAAAGTACCAACATACATACAAAGTGTCATTTATATCAAATGATTTGCACTGAATTACATTCATAGGATGCTCAGATGCCGTGGCAATGAACACAGCACATAAGTGTAGATTAGATACTTCAAGTAGATGTTTGTGAATAATACTTCCATGTACAACACTGCTGCATGGAGCCTGAGCCATGTTTGGTCCTTCTCCCCTCCCTCTGCAGCAAAGGCAAGATCTCAGCCTTGAATTCCTGTGCAGGTGCTGAGCCTGATCATATCTCACCAATGTCAATGATACAGAACAGATCTTAGTACAGACACAGCCTGGGAATGTGGATTTAAATGGATGTTGGAGGAACACAGGAGCTGATTCTTCTGACTTTCCAAACACTGCAGTTGTCCCTTAGAGATGGAGCAGCCTTCTGTGAACTGGTTTTGGGGGAAGGGATATAAACTGCAGATGGCTTAGCGCTTAGAAAAGGGAAAGGTGGACCTGCTGCTGTAAGCAGTGTTCTTAAGGGTGAAGTCTGAAGAGGGAACAGAGCTTTTAACTCAAATGGGGTGTCAGGGAGGACAGTATTCACATATTAAACCAAGACATTGAAGGTTTTAAATATCAGGTACTTTAGTACAGGTACCCAAGGTTATGACAGTGAATAAGTTTGGGTTTTTGGCTTCATTTTTCCTGTAAGTTTCCTGTATGGTTTCTCTAAGCCATATCCCTAGTCAACATTGCCCATATCTGACAAGCTCAACATTGAGCTAGGGGATAAATCTGACTAAGGTTGTTAACCGATAGTTTCCAAATCAAGTTATGAAATTACCTGAAATAAACAGTCCACTGCAGTTTGGCAGTGAACACGAGCAAATTATTTTCTTTCCTTGTTCTAATTTACAAGAGGAGTAAAAATAACCTAATAATAGTTTTTAGTTATTCAGCTTCATGCCATTGCAAATAACAGCGAGTGATGGAGGTTTGCACCAGGAGTCCCAGCTGACATAGGTAGATGACAGCTAGGAGGGAGGGAAGGAGGAAGGGAGCTCTGTTAGACTGGGTGGGGGACCCCCACGGAGCATTCAGGTATCAGGGTGCTCTACTTTTCTCTCCATTTTTTTCTGCCTCCAGCCCCCAGTGCTGCACCCTCAGCCTGGCTCTGGAATATTGTGGCTGTAGTCTTGGGAGAGGAGGAAATATCACTGAAAAAATAAATCCATGACAAGTTTCCTGGAAAAGTCTGTGTGTGCTTCTCCAGGGAGCAACACTGTGGGATCAGGGACCTGCTGCTGGTTCTTCCTGGTGCAAGAGGAGGAGCCTCTGTGCTGCTTATGATTTTATTACACCCAGCACAACATAGAAATGGCTCTGCACAACTCCGAAAGACACAGAGAGGGAAATCTGAAAAAAAACTTGCTTAGGAATCCAGGGAAAAGGCAGCAATTCCCAAAATGTTTAACAGAAAAGTGAGAGTATAAAGACCATCATTAACATGGCTTGAAAGACAGGGTGTTAATGCAGCCAAAAGCTCTTGCTGGTCAGACCTGCCAGGACATCCCCAGCTACACGGGTGTATCAGCAGCTGGGGGGGGTTTAACTCTGTTGACACAGGAGGAGAAAGTGGAGAGAAGGCACAGCAGGGATGGAGACCAGGAAGCAAAAAAGAAAGAAGAGAGAAGGCAGGGAGAGAGAGGAAAGAAAGGAGGGAGAAAAAAGGGAAAAGGAGAAAGAGATAAAAGCGGGGAGGGGGGAGAGAAGAAGGGAAATGGGGAAGGCAAGCAAGCGAGACTATTTCTATAATTACTGTGGATTGGCTCGGATTAAGGGCAACTAGCTATCTCTTGGTTTTTCCTTTTTATGTAACAACTAATCTCCTTCTAATCAGTTATTATTAAATTATATTCCATTTTTAATTCATTCACAGATCATTGATGGCACAATTCGGACATCTGGACAGATAATTGAATAGAGATAATTTATGTAAATGAGGAACAGTTGTGTACAGAGTTGGGGGAAGGGAGATTTCGGCTCCTGAGACCGCTGACCTAATGAGGAGTCTCCAAAAGCTGCCCTTGCTCCCTGTGAGGACTCAGGTGCGAGGGGGGATGCTGGGAATATTTGAGTATTGTGTGCTAGATATTAACACACATACCAGAGGCCATCAAGCCTGAGCTGTCTCACTTGACCCGAGGGACCAACCTGTATTGAACATAATTTCTCCCAAGGCTGAAGACACTGGTGAAATCAGCATCTGAAGATGCCCCTTGTCTCACAGGAAGAGATTGTCCCTGATCCAGACCTTTTCACCACCATGATTTGCAGCGAATCCCAAAGCTGCACTGACCCATCTGTGGGACTGGTGCAGCAGCGCAGAAGATATCCCATCTCAGTTATCCCAGTTGGAGCCAAGCAGCCCAGGGAAAGGCACTGGGTGATGGCGGTGATGGTCTTTCCTAGGGAGTGAACTTCCAGCTCAGCCTGCTCAGGAGAGCTGGGCGCCCTGAGCCAGGGATGAAGGCAGAGCAGGTTTGGCTCAGTCACAGGTACATCAGGCTTCTCAAGTGACTGAGTGCCATATTGTTATCTTGCAAAATTAGAATCTCTCAAAGCTAGACACCCACCACCAGGACTGCTGGGTGGATGAACACCAGCCAGCTGCCAAGCCTAGTGCCTTGTGCAGGCCCGATCTTAACCCCTGGGAATATTTCTTACTCCTCAAAATGTCTCTGTGCTCTTTGATAGACATGGTCTAATCCCTCGTTGCTTGTCCTGAACCCTGATTTTGTGAATCAGGACAAACCTATGTAGCATTCAAAGAGAGCTTTCATGATCAAAGGCAATAGCCAAGCACCACAGAGGATCTGGACTAAAGCACTGTGTTAGCGGCAACAGAGAAAAACTTCCCCCAAGTTTCTGCTTATTGTCGTCTACACGGGAACTATCAGAATGAGTGAACAGGCATCTGAAATCAAATAACACCCAGAGAGAGAACACAATGCGGCAATGCAATTCATCAGAATTGATGCATGGACACCTACAGCACAGGGAGTCTACATTGAGCGCATCCCCATTCTAGCCAGAGGGCTCTGGTCAATAGGCTCAATAGAGCCTAGGGCACAGTTCGTCTTATCTTGAAATAGCTGTCCACACTGGATTAGAGTAACTGTCTGGCTTTGTTGACAATTTTAATATTGACTACAAAAGTAGCCCATGACTAGCTCAGGTGTAGGCATCTGAATTTAGGTGGGATAGATCCCACTCTAAGGAAGGCAAGGTATTATTCTGCTTTTGCAGTAATGGAACAGCACAAAAGCATATTCCTCTGTCTCAGGACAAGAGCAAAGATTAAAAAGAAGGTTTTGTTCTGGGCTGTATTTTTCTGCTGCATTTGGATGCCATAGGTCTAGACGCTGAAGAAAGGAGCATAGAATCATAGTGGTTTGGGTTGGAAGGCACCTTAAAGATCATCTAGTTCCAGCGCCCCTGCCACAGGCCGGGACACCCTTTACTAGACATGATAGATAAATTCGTCTTCCAAAGGGGGAAAGAATGCTAGATTCAATTGCTATGCAAAAAGCTTATTTCCATCACTCTATCATAACAGGAGGAATTTTGCTGGATTGTCTTAGCATTATGGAACTGTTAGAGGAAAGGAACACCACAGGTGCATTCAGCACGTGGGAAAACTACTCACAAGATTTGTTTGTCAAAATAAATTCAGGTTGAATTGCCAAGGACATGATCCAAATGAAATGAAACTGGTTCAAGTGACCTTTTTGCCCAGTGTCAGAAGTACACCGGGCGTTAGCTCTGTGGTTTATCTTGTTGATTAAAAAGTTCCCTTTTCAGGTCTGTTCTTGAGGCTCTAATTAGCAAAATGAGAAATTGCCACTGGGAAAATGGTTGTGAATTTTCAGGTAGGAGTTGTCAGTGGGAATGAGAATGCAGCCAGATGACTGTAAATATTAGGCTCTGAGTGTAACTGTCAGGCTGGGACAGAAGTTCTCCAGCAAGGAGAGTTTAAATCTGCCCTTCTTCAAGTCTTCACAAGCAGCGGAGAAAGCAAACCAAGCTGTTTATTCATGCCATTTGCAGATGATACTGAGTTGAAAGGATTTGTGCCTATCCTTGTGTGGGGAGAGAACCAGAATGCTGCAGCAAAGAGAATGTAGGTGGGAGTCAACTCAGCAAACTGTCATGGGGGGAAAATCCCAGAGCCAAAAACATGCCTGAGGGACAGACAGACAGACAGACAGTGAGGAAATACAAGTTTGGTGTGATCACAATGTATATTTGCAACATGACAAAACTCTAAAGAGGATTGAGACAGCTCCATGTTCTGAAACTTGACACTGTGGAGCAGGCCATTAACACTGTATTGCTCTAATGCTGAGTTAAGACTCAAGATTTTCTGTGCAGTTTTGCACATCTGTTTTTTAAGGAAATACTGATGAACTGGACAAAGTCTAGAGAAGAGGAAAGAAAATGACTGGGAAATTGTGGGTTTGGTCTGTGAGCCATGCAGAGATGTGCCTGCCTTGCTTAAGTCACAACTAAAGGGAAGGGAGTAGTAATCCCTCAGCTACCAGAAAAGTAGAAAATCTGATGAGGAAGACTAAACATTTGGGCTAGTGATTTAGACATTTGGGCTAGATCACAGATCACCTACGCACAGGGTAAAGGTGAGCACTGAGAGGGGATGGGTGACATTAAACTGCAGACATTTCCCAGAGTAACTGGTAGGACTGTGGGAACTCTGCCATGGGGAACATTTAATAGATTAGACGTTTTCACTTGCCCTCTTACCAGTGGTAGCCACCAGTGCCAGACACAGGAGCTGTGCAATGCTGCTGACCCCTTGCATCCTTCATGCTTGGTTCATACAGGTCCTGGTGACTCAATCCATTTGTCCTTATGACCATTAAAATATGTTGGTAACTGTTACTATAGACTGGTAAGAAGGGACTATTGCATTGTTTTGTTTCACTTAATCATACTTTACAATATTAAGCCCTCTTTTCTGCTATAGTGGAAAAGCTTCTTAAGAAAGGGAACATTGCTGTATCCTAAACTTATCCAGTCTGGAGTAGTGTATTTCTTTTGCAAACTTATTCAGTAGCCAAACCTCCTTGACATTTATCTCTGTTTCATCTCCTGTTTCCCTCGCTTCATCAGGGACTTAGTCAACTGCATTTTCCCAAAGGAGCAGGTAGACTGTGATGAAAACGCAGACTCAGACGTATGAGCTGCTCATAGTCTGAGGAAATATGGAACCTTGGAATGCATCCACCTTTAATCCCAGGTATAGTGACCTTAAGTCCAAGGCCCATCTGGCAAAGGGACTATGATCCTCTTGTGGTCTCAATCTCATGTCAAAAGAAAGGATGAAAGGGTTTGTGGCTCTCAGACAGACAGGGGTGTGCAGAACATCAAGTGTGATACAGGGGTGCGACACAAGCATCCTGGCCTGTATCAGAAATAGCGTGGCCAGCATGACCAGGGCAGTGATCATCCCCATGTACTTTGCACTGGTGAGGCTGCACCTCGAATCCTGTGTTCAGTTCTGGGCCCCTCACTACAAGAAAGACATTGAGGTGCTGGAGCGGGTCCAGAGAAGGGCAGCAAAGCTGGTGAAGCGCCTCGACCACAAGTGTGATGAGGAATGGCTGAGGAAACTGGGGTTATTTAGTCTGGAGGGAGGCTTAGGGGAGACTTCATCACTCTCTACAACAACCTGAAAGGAGGTTGTAGTAAGGAGGGTGTCAGTCTCTTCTCCCAAGTAACAAGAGATGGGACAAGAGGAAACAGCCTCAAGTTGCTCCAGGGTAGGTTTACATTGGACATTGGGAAAAATTTCTTCACTAAAAGGGTTGTCAAGTATTGGAACAGTCTGCCCCGAGAAGTGGTTGAGCCACCATACCTGGACGTATTTAGAAGATATGTAGATGTGGCACTTAGAGACATGGTTTAGTGGTGGACTTGGCAGTGTTAGGTTTACGGTTAGGCTTTATGATCTTAAAGATCTTTTCCAAACTAAGTGATCCTATGAATCTGTGACTCTGTTCTGTGAACAGGAACGCATGCGGCCAAGGAAAGAAGGTGACAAAGAATGAGCATACAGACTGACAATAGCTGGAAATAGAGAGAAAGGGGCAAGGAAAGATTTCCAGCCTTTAACTGGAACTCCATTACTTGAGGTGGATACACATTCCATCCTTATATATTTCCAGCCTCCCAAGATTTCCCCAGGGAAATGTTTCAGAAATAGACATTTCTATTAGGGTATATAGGTAGTTTATAGTAAGTCTTCCATTCATTGCTTAATTCAGATTTCCTAGCAGAGAGGAGCAATACCAGCAGTCAGGTTGGTTATCTGGTGGTGATAGGGAGGCAGATGCTCACAGCACTGTTCTAACTCTTCCAGCAGTGCTCAGCCAGTCATGGGTTGGCACGGTAGTGATCTGGGTGGCTTGTCCCTGTCCTTTTTCTTTAGCCAGATCCCAGAAGATGGCAGGGACCCACACTTTGTCCATCTCAAAGGTTCAGTCATTTCTCAGGTCTCCATCATGTCATCATTCTTGGTTAGTAAGCATATGCTGGGGTGCGAGTGGGGAGAACAATGCATTCAGTGAACCCGTGGCACTTCCTCATGGCTCATCCCTCTCTGTGTACTTCCATCTCCAATATTGCTGAACATTACAGGGTGGATGTCAGAAACTAAGAGATGGACTCTAAGAAACTAGGTCTGGAAGGAACCTGGAGAGGCCGCCTCTTCCTCCTCTGTGCCTCATGACATGACTGGCTATTCTTGTCTCATTCTTGACAGATGGACAAGCACCTAATTAATCTCTTCCAGCAGCTCCCTTGCAGTTTCCATCCCCCTGCCCTTTTCCTGACTTTTGTTACTAATGTCTAACACAGATCTTTCTTACTACGACTTTCTGTGGACTTACTTGCCTGCCATGGGCACAGAGGGCAGTTTTCCCTCTCCCTTCACCCTCTCTCAGTCGTCCTTCTTCAGGTCACACAACCCCACTTCTTTCAGTTTTTCCTTGCAGAACACGTCTCAGGTATGTGATCATTCTCACTGCTCTCCTTTAGACACCTTCCAGTGGGTCCACATTGAGAGGCAATGCCAAAAGTGGGCTCAAAACACCAACTGAAGTCTCATTGATGCTGATTAGAAGGAAAAATAATTTCCAGAGGTCCTGACACCTGTGGTCTTCTTTATCCCTTACAGTAGGAGATTTGCTTTTTTGCAGCAGCAGCAGCATACTATTTTGACAGGACATTCTAACCCCTAGTGCTTTTTTGGAAGAATTGCTGCCTAACAGGTTGTTTTCCACCCCCTGTTTATGCATTTCACTTTTTTTCCTGCATCACTGACATTCTTGCATGGTTTCTTACTGACTTTCCTCTATGTTTTTTCAACCACTTTCCTAATTTGCCAAGATGATTTTGAGTGCTAAGCCTGTCCTCCAGTGTACTTAAAGTGTCTTTCAGGTCTATGTCTTCCTGATGTGCTCACTCTCTCTTTGTCTTCCATGTTGTTAATTAAATCAGTGAGCAGAGCCAGACCCAGAATAGATCTTTGTGGAGCTATTCTCAATACATCCTTTATTTTGATAGTAAACCACCAAGGCCTATTCACTGAACACAGTTTTTCAACTAATTTTCATCTATATAACAGTAGTTTCTGCTAATTTATATTTCCATAGTTTACCCATAAAGATGACTTTTGAAATGGATGCTGAACAATTTATTGATATAAAGATGATACACAATGTCTTCTGTTCCTTCCTTATCCACAAGACCTGTTGCATTGCAACAACAAGAAATGAGTGACTGGAAGGGACCAATCCTTGACAAATCCACACAATGAAATCGTTTGTCTCATTCTGCCTTTGATATCTAGTGATAACTTGGTGATTTATTCCAGAATTTTAATGGGAATTGGAATTAAGCTCATTGGCCCATAATTACCCATGGCCCTTTCCTTCACTTTTTAAAGAGTGATGCCTGTGGTTTTCCTGTACTTCAGCACACCTCTACAGGTTCTCAAAGACAGCCACTACTGACTCGGAAACTGCTGTGGCCAAATCTCTAAGTACCTACAATGAAGCTCATTACACCAAATAAATCTGAATGCATCTAACTCTACCATACTCTTTCCTTACTTTATGCCAAGACCTTACCTCCTTATTGCTGTTATTAGTTTCTTTAATAGTATCCTCTGTCAATAATTTTCACTCCCTGTTGAGCAGCGATCCAATGTTTTGCTTAGTCTTCCTCATGGTACTAATGAATTTATGGAATGATTTCTTGTTCCCTTTGATTATCCTGCTACTTGCGAACTTATTTTATGCTTGGCCTTTTGATTATGTTCCTGCATGCCTCTGCTGTTCTTCTATACTCACCTTTTCTGCTCCAACCTACTGCTTATCTTCAGCACCCTTCCTGCCCAGGTGTGAGGCAGTTGGGCTGTTTGTGTGCTAAAAGTAGGTTGATTTTGAAATATTTTTTCCATTTTAGCAGGAGGCTGCTCCTCCTGGAGCCGAGGAGGACAAAGTGGCTCAGATAAATAAGGCTGGTGCTCCATGACCTTGCTCTTCTACCACCTTCCAGTGGAAGAAGAAAGTGAAGAAGCAGGTTGCAGGTTTCAGGTTGGCAATTGAATTAGAAGATGAAAGAGGCAGGGAAATGCAGGAGAGCTCTTTTTTCCCACAGCTGTGTTTGTTGTAAAGCAACTATTTTTAACATTATTAAAGATCATAACCATAGCTCTTATAACATTTGTTTGAAGGCAGTGTAGGCTGCAGCCTTGGACTCTGCAGCCTGAGGTGTTAACCTGCCACTCCAACCTGGGTGAAGCTGGCTAGTCTGATCCTCAGTCAACTAACAGTGCCTGTAGCGGGCAGGTTGAGAAGGGGTGGGAGACCACAATGGTGTGCTGCAAGGAGGCCATGCACTGCAAACAAGGCACCCAGGGACAATACCAGGGCCCCAGCATGCCCCTGCACTCTGGCCCTGTCACCTCTCACTAGGTACCACCACCAAGTCCTCCTCCAACATCCTACCTCAACAAAGCCATGGGGCCTAAGTGCATGGGCAGAGGGCCTGGGAGGATGCCCGGGTAAGGTCCTCACTGCCCCATCACATCATCTTGCCAATGCTGCCCCATGCCCATGTCTTCTCTAGCTCACAGCATCAGTATTCTGCCCCTTTATACACTCTCTTCTGCCCTGACAACAGGTCCTCCTCTTCCTCCTCCTGGTAGCCTGGGAGTCTATGCAGACAGTCCCCCTCCCTGTGCTCCTCATTAACACCCCTCCAACCCAGCAGGCACAGACACCACCAGCAGCTCCCTTCCCCTCCAATCCCCTCCCCTTTCCTTCCATAATCTATCTACATATTAAAATGAGTTTGTCCCTGATTTACATGAGTAAGAAGGGATGTAATAATGAGGACGTAGATTAGAAGATTTAGCACAATCGTTTGTGTAGATTGTGTCCCATCAAAGGGCAGCTCTGACGAGCCGAGATTAAGGAGCAAACAGCTGCCGCTGGAATTCAGTCCATTTGTTTGTTTGCTGTTTTCTCTCTTGACTCCAGCAAACAGTCTCATTAACATGCAAGTGATTTGCCCCTTAAGCCTTTTCCTGTTTATTATTGGGGGAGTTGCTGACGAGGGCTTTGTAGAGTCCCTGGCCCAGTTCTGAGAGATCGACATGCAAATCAAGATTAAAATGGGAAGTAATTAAAAACGAAGAAGGAGCCACAACACCTTGGTCCCCTCTTTTGAGGGGTCATAAAGTTAGAGCACTGGGAGAAGGTGTGGGCCAGGGGGAGAGGGAGCACTACCACAATGCCTGTGTGCCCTGGTGGGTCCCTCTCAGCCGCAGCACTGTGTTCTCCCTTTCTCCTGCTATACCGTTCTCCCCTCTCTGCCTCCCCCCTCCTCAAAATGTCTGTCTACTGGACTTATTTACGCCCTTTGCTTCAATGGCCTCATTTGGCAGCACGATCCATATGGCCCCTGCCTGCTACCCGCTGCGGCCTTGGGA
Source organism: Coracopsis vasa (assembly GCA_026283785.1). Classification (NCBI taxonomy): domain Eukaryota; kingdom Metazoa; phylum Chordata; class Aves; order Psittaciformes; family Psittacidae; genus Coracopsis; species Coracopsis vasa. The sequence goes on along the minus strand of JANHGB010003782.1, from coordinate 35,402 downwards.
CAACGGGCAGCACATCCTGCACCCGCCGCTGCCTTCTCATGTTTGGCCTTTAGCTCGGGGCTGTCTGTGCCCCCATAGCAGTGGTGTCCCCATCCAGCATCATGATCCCACCAACAGACCCTGCAGCCATCAACATGCATGGTGCGTGAGGGACTGGGGGATGCAGGGATCATGCAGTGGCCACGCTCATAGGCACGGATGGCGATGCACCGAGGACTCCTGATGCAATGGTCTCCTGGAGCCACCCCGGTTGTGAAGGGTAGCTCAGGTCACTGGAGCAACAACAAATCAGCACAGAGTCTGTCTTTCAGCAGCATTCAGATTCAGCTGGGTAACTGCCACAGCCTTGGGGGAATGCTGCTGGTGAGAGCACAGGGACAGCGATGGTGTGCTCATCCACCAGCTCCCCAGGTCCAGTGCACCCTATCTGCCACTGGCTAGGGATGCTATCTGTGAGGAACAGCACAAAGGATTTCCTGGGCTGAGAGAGAGACTGCCACATAAATCCTCTGCAAATCAAGCAGCCCTTTCTTTTCATTTATCAGAGTGCCTCCTGTATCCCCTGCAAGACAAGTGAAAATATAATGAAGCCTAGAAACTTGCCCTGGGAAGCAGTAATGGTTATTAAGTGCGTGTCTACACAGACAAGCAGGGACATAGGCAGGTTTGCTTTGGCTGGCAGTCGGCTCCATCCTGGCAGTGTGGAGCTGTGCTGGAGCATCTCCACACCCAGCCTCATGTCTTGGTCACCCTCAAGGCTCCCGGCTTGGACAGAGCTGCTCCTGGACCCAAGAACGCAGCATGCTTGCACCTTGCTGAGCTGACTGGCACGCACATGTACACATACCCTCAGTGCCAGGGTGAGGCTGCTCACAAGGTGCTACCACACAACACTGGGTGGTTATAAAATCTATGACCTTCTTCCATGGTTTTCTTAAGTGCCTGGTGCTGTGCACCTTTCCATGGGGCCCAGCAGGAGCTGAGCACAGGAGCCTGCCCTAGGCCAGCCCAAAACCCCAGGCTGGGTGAAGTGGCCACTGTTTTCAGTGAGGTTACCCAGTTATCACTCAAGTTTCATGCATGACCAGGGGGAGACTGCAGCGCTGCAGATTGCATTGCAGGCTGCATTGTAATGGAGAGGTGTAGGAGAATCATGAGGCGCGTTGTAAGTACTTTCTAACCTGATTGCTTTATTTGTGTAATCTTAGGGTAGAGGTGTGCAGAGGGCTGGTCAGGAAGAGCTCACTTTTCACTTTGCTCCAGTTAGCTGTCAGGTCCAGAGAAGGTCACAGCTTTCATAGGATTGACTGGTCAGACCAGCAGTGCCTTCCCCTTAAACTGCTTCTGCCACTTGCCAGGGTGATGCAGCAAAGATCAAGCAAACCAAAACGTGGCTACCTCAATGTTATGGCATTGTGCTAAGCAGACAAGGTGGTGGTCATGATCCTTACAAACACCCAGCACCGCGTACAGACAGGCGGGTTGTTGTGAATTCCCTACTGTTGTTCTGTTGGCCAAAACAATTGGTGACATAGTGACGGCTTTTGCTTTTTCAGGCTCAGAAAATGGCACGGCTTCACTGCTCACCTAGCTTCTTTTCATGTTTGTTATGACAGTGCCAAGGGAGAGGAGAGCAGCTCCCCAGCAGGGGCACTGCCTGCAGGACAGCAGCCTGGTACAACTGGAGCGGCCAGGAAAGTTCGGACAGCGTCAGGGATAGGAACAAGCACCTTTGTTTTTCTGCCTCATACCTGAAGAGCTGCTGGATTCCTCTGATCTACGCGTGTGCTGCCCGTGCCCTTCTTCCTCCTCTCCAGGAGGTACCTCCCAGCCAGCGCCCGGGCTCCAGTTGCTCCTCTAAGAGGTGGCCATGAGCGGTCCCAGCCAGGCCCATGGCTTCCCCCAGAGGCAGTGCTCAGCCATACAGCGCCTTGCACGCTCACCCTGCGTGCAGCCCCATCGGCTGGGAGGTCTCCAGGCAGCCCCAGCAGCAGCAGCCCGCCAGCGATAACACTGCCGGTCTCAGCACGATTGTTTGACCTGTAACAGTTCAGCCCTGTTGCAATTGACTTTCAGTGGATCATTGAAAGCCGCTCCATCAGTCCGGCCCGAACAGAGTTCCCCGCTGCTGTGTTGTGTTTTTTCTCTTCATTTTCCACAAAGATGATAGAGTTTTGGCTTACAATGGGATAAGTGTTCTGTGGCGGGGCACACACCTCATAAACACCTGCACCCTCTTCGCTCAAACACAGCACAGTCAAAGCAACGGCTGCTTCCTTGAATGGAGACCAGATCTGGAGAACTTCACACTCCCAGACCAGAAGAGTTCTGAGTGATTAAGAAGGCAGCAAATAACAGCTGATAACAGCTGATAACTGCTTAGTCAACTTTGATGTAAGTCATTTGAGTGCTCCAGCTCTAAATGGGAATGAGCCTGCGAAATCACTGTGCATCTGCAGCGTGCTGCTGCTCACCTGCAGCTCATGTCATCATTTGTGACACCACCACACAGAGTATCCCTCCCGAGCTGGTCCTTGGGAATGTGCTGATGCACCCCAAAGAGCAGGACCAGTGCTTCAGCCAAAGGAAGACCTGTGATGGAGAGCAGGGTCTGGAGGAAAAACACTCAAAAACTGAGGGAAGAAACGATATTGGAGTGGTTCCTGATTTCCCAAAAAAGAGCAATCCCCCCAGGATGGCCTGGAGATCACCCTGAGATGAAAGGTGCAGGAGAAGCTCTGGAAGGTGGTGGCTTTGCAGGGGGGACAGAGGGGACACCGAATCCATCAGCATCTCCTGGGCTGCTGCATTATGTGTGCAGTAGGGTCCCTGCCCAGGCCTCCTGCTGGGGTAATAAGCACTTGACCAAGAGCAGGGCAGGTGGAAAAAACAAGAGGAGCCTCGTGGGCCGGGCTGCAGCATGTGGCACCGTGTGAGCTGGGAAGGTGGAGGGCTCTAATCCCCCGGGGCCAGGCCAGCAGCCAGGATCTGGCTCATTCCCAGCATGGCAGCACTGCAGCCCTGCTCTCGTCACTGAGGGCTTGTGCTCCAAACAGCTGCAGGCACAGAACTGCCGTGTTTGATGTGCACCTTCTCTCGAGAGGTCAGGGGCTTTTGGGACCTGCACACTTAGCAGGGTCAAGGGGACAGGTTGCATCTCCTACCTTGCCCCTCTAGCTGCTGGTTGTTTCGTGCACCAACTTTGCCAGGCCTATGCTGGGCTATTGCTTTTCCTCTCTGTCAGGAATAAACCATAAAATCATTCTTCTGGGCACAGCAGAGGAATTTTAAATCAAAGCCACTTCAATGCGGGCAGCTTCTCTTTTCAGAGCCAAGAGATCCAACTCACCCTCCACTGCACCCTTCTTCTCTTGACTATGAGCGTTGTCACATTACTATTGTTATTATGTCATAGATTGACGTCTTATGTTGCTGTTTGTTATCCGGGGATTCTGCTCTAATCCTGACGATTGCTAATGCAGTGTAAATCCAGCGCGCTGGGTGATAATCTGGCTACATTAAAAAAGAAAAGTGCTTTCTAGGCATAATCAAAACCTTTCACTTTAATGTTGTGCACAATAATTTTACTGTGAAACTGCATTTCCCTCTGCCCTCCTTCACCACTGCTCAGAGAGGTATCGTGCTCTGTTTGTCTTTAAATAAAGCTGGCGCTCGCTGGGATTTAGGATTCAGGATCTGGCCCCCACTGCAGCATAGTGCAGTTCACATCCTGCATCTGAAAGCTGGCAGGAGCCCTGCTCCCTTCCTGGCCTCAGCAGGAACGCTTCCCCTCTGCCAAACAGAGCTCTGGAAGATGGGGGGTTGGTTTGGGTTGCGTTAGTTCCACAGGAAAATTAATGCAATATGACTCACTTTTATAGGTAGTAACTAATACCTGCTGAAAATCTGCTTTCCATCCACATATATCTTCACACCATTAAGTAGGTGTGCTCATAAACTGAGGTGGGCCTGGGTCAGTGAACACGGGGTGTGTTTCAGTTCCCCTCCTCAGAGAGACATTAAAAGCATATGCCTGCAGAAAGCACGGCAAAACAGGGACAGAAAACAGGGAGGGTGAGATGATACATTGAGGCACGATGGTGCAAATACTAAGGAAAAGAAATATCTGCACCCTAAACCCACACCATGGCTCTTTGCAGGCTGGGGCTCCCAAGCATCTCCTGGGGGCTGCCCCACACTTTTGGGGGCAGGAAATCCCCCCTCACCCCCTGGTCCCTCCACCATATTGCCGCAGCAGCAGGCCTGGGGTCGGGGTGCCGCGAGCGGGGCGGGCGCCTGGGTGTCGGTGGCGCGGCATCCGGGAATGCGCCGCTGATCCTAACCAAGTTTGCCAGCCATGCTTTTCTCATGGCTCCCGCACAATGGCCCGTTTTCTGCCCACCTGCCGATTATGCTTAATTAGGCGAAGAGTTGATTAATTTGAGGTAATTGACAGCTAATTACAGGCCTGAGGGCTCATTAACTTGACGTGCTGTCGGAGGGAATTGGCTGGAGGGGGTCAGGTGATGTGCAGCCCCGCTCCGGTGCCCACTTGCTGCCCACTTACCTGGGCAGCCTGGGGATGGGGACAAGCAAGAACACCCTGGTAGGACCCGGGCTGCTATGGGGCCATGGCCATAGGCACTCATGGAGGATAAACACCCCCAGAAAGGACACAGCATAAGGGATGCTGTGGGGTGGGAGGGCTCCCTGCGGGGATAAAGCAGGGAGAGGGGGTTTGGAGGTCAGCCATGGGGCGGGGGGCTCGCAGAGAAAGAAAACAACAAGTAGGGGGAGAGTGGGACATGGGCAGCCCAAGGCTGTAGCTCCCCATAGGCTTGGCCAGCAGTCACCATCATGCCCATGGCTGCAGTGGGGGTCCATGGCAGTGAAGGGGTGCCACAGTTCCATCATCCCAACAGGAACCTGCAGCAGCTGCTGGCAGGCTGCAAACACCCGTGCTCGCTGTACAGCCAGTCATTGCAAGGCATCGTTACTCATTCGTATTTACATCAGAGAACCCAACCACTGAAAACAGGGAATCTTTTTGAATAAGACTTTTCTCAGTTGCCCTTTACTGCATGCAAATCATGAGACAGCAGGAGAGCTGTTTATACAACATCCTACACAGTCTTCCTCACCAGAGAATCTGGGCATGTCCTCCGGATTTACTACATGCCTTGCTGCTGTCTAATTATATCAGGCAGGACATGGCCAAAGAAATGTACTTGAGAGGTCACAAAGGGATAGGCAAGGTTTGTGATGGATTCTTCTTGCTGTGGGAGTGCTCATAAACTGAGGTGTGCCTGGGTGAGTGAACAGGCTTAGACTGCCCCTTAGGATCCATCTTTTGTAAGTCTTGCCCCAGATATGGCACATTATGGATTATTAGCTGATTATTATGGTACAACTGGTTATTAACCTTGGTTCAGGATTCAGTGGGAAGCCAGAACAGAAAGTGGCAGAGAGACTGAATTAAAAGCCGCGCCTGTGAGCAGAGTGACTACAGGACACACAATAGCTGGACTGTCCTAGCAGCCACAGGCTTCATACCAAGATACTTTGCACTGCTACTGGTAATGAAAGCTTGGATAACTGAAGTGGAAGGAATGGGATCTCCTGGCAAAATTGCAGACAGCTCTTCCTGGGAGCCCATATGCAGCATAAACCACAGTCTGACCTGATGTTCACTGAGGCTCTTCAGCCAAAGGAAGCTGCATCAGAACTGCAGCCTTCTTGGGCACTTCACCCATTGGCATCCTCCCTCTGTCTTACTGTGGCCTTATTCTGCCTGTGGCTCCTCTGAAACCACTGCAGTCCTCGCATTCTTGGTGTGATCAGAAGGGATGAAAAATAGTTAGAGGTGTCTCATATGCATACTGCTGACAGTGGTTTTTAGAAACCTGACTAAACAACTTGCTTCAACATCCTGCTACTGCATCCTGCTATAAGTTAGCATCCACAGCTAGCTTATACACTGCCCTTTATCCCTTTGAAGCTTCATTTTCTGTGCTCTCTTGTTTAAATTTCATGGAGTTGGGTAAATCTGACTGGTCTCTATGGCAGTCATTATTTAATACCCTTCTCCCATTTGTTGCTCCTGCTTTCTACCCTAAAGACACCCAGCCATGCTGGTGATTCATGGTATGGAGGCCAAATAGATGCATGTGACAAATAAATTCTGCTCACCTGCTCAGAACCTTTCCCGTGTCTGTCTCTTTCAGGAGAAGGTGTCTATAATTTAGGTTGCATTTGAGAGGAGAACACCCCAACAACTTTTATTATGGCATTTATCACTTAGCACCTGGGAGAGGAGTTATTTGGAGGAGCCCAGACAGGTAGTTTCCTCGTTTTTCTCTCCAGATCCATTGTTGAAATTGGCTAAACCTTGACCATTTCTCATCTTGACTATTACAAGGCAGTTGCCTTCTAGTGTAAATACAAAGACTATACATTGGTGCAATATTAAGCATTCGGCATAGCTCTGGACTACCTAGTAGTGACTTTCTTCATCTCTTCTGTGTTGACGCAAATCCCACCAATAGTGTATGACAGTCTCATAAACAGGGATACATTTAACCACATACATTTCCTATAAGATTGCTTAATGTTATCGTCAGTTTACACATGGAGTACTGGAATCCAGGTAGATTAAGTGGTTGCCCACATTTAACAGAGTGTCTGTGGTAGATCCTGATGGGAAAAGCGCATTCTCTGTGTTTTAACTCACTGAGCCTTTAGAGCACTCTCTGGCTACAGAAAGCCTCACCCACCAAGCACCACACAGTTATGCTGAATGCCTTTCTGAAGAAGGAGTGTTTTGTGGGGACCATGTCTCTTCTGAGGCCTAAGCTTTAGGAAAACTTCCTTTTTGATACTGATTATTTGCCTGAATTCCAAAGTCATCACTTGAAGCCAAAAGCCCCGCTCAGTTGAGTCAAGAACTCCTCCTATCTATAAGGACATTGCTGAATCTGGGCTTAGGGGGTTAGTTCTAGTAGCAGGAAATTTTACACAGCTGTAAATCTCTGGATAGGCAGCAACAGATACGATCCTCAAGGGAGTGGTAAGTAGCCTCACTAAGACTGTCATATTAGATCTGTGGATCAGGATAGTGTAGGATCATTCATTCCAGAGGTGGTTCGTCATGTTTTGACTTCATCTGATGTCACTACAGCCAGAGAGATTAGTTATTGGTATATGTTCATGGCAAGTTATTGGGGTTTGAATACAGGTCTCTTGGACATCCAGAATTTCATTACATTTAGGCCATCTGATCTAGTTGAGGATGTCCCTGCTCATTGCAGGAGGGTTGGACTAGATAACCTTTGAAGGTCCCTTCCAACCCAAACTATTCCATGATTCTATTCTATGATTCTATCATCTCCTTTCTGTACTAAGTCTGTGGATGCTGGAATAAAAGAAAAAAAGGATAGGAAAGTACACCAGTACTTAAAGAGAGGTGCAGAATACCAGTAGTCTATTTTATAGCAGTGGAAGCGCAAGTATTTCCTACACAAATGACACACAAGCTTTCTAAATAAGTTAACAGAATGGAAATGATTGCTGAGATGAAGGATGGGCTAGCCTGTTTGAATTTAAGTTGCTTTGTATCTCAGAATTTTGGCTTTGGAATCCTCTGGCTCTTGGGAATCCAAAGAAGAGCGGAAGGTTTAGGCAAATAGTTTGTGGGAGGCAACTCTACCATTTTTGAAAAGCAATATGGACTTCCAGCATGCTGGAGTGTTTCAGAAAGTCTCCAGATTTAAAGGAAGAGAGAAAGATATTCCTGCTTCTGATCGTTACTGAAGTAGTTACAAGGATGAAGTTACTGATGCCCAGGCCAGTGTAAAATGCTGTGTCAGCCATCACTGAAGCAGTCATTTATGTTTCCTGCATGAGAACTGTGCCCAGATGTGGACTGATGACATGGCTTGCTCTTTCTGGGATACCTTTCCCATTGCTCTCCTCTTTGGACATAGCTCGGGCCATTTCATGAGGAACAGTATTTGATCTAAAATACTAAGATTTCCTAGAATCTTCATCTGTTCTTCTCCAGCTTGGCAGATATGAGCTGTTGTTCAGCACTAACATCCCTGGACCCCATGTCCAGCCTCAGATGTCTACCTCATAACTGCATTTGCAGCTGAAGCTGTGTCTGAACCTACCCACAACACTACCTGTAATCAGTGACTGTTTTAAAAGCAACTTGCTGATTCTCCAATGTCTTCATTTATTTTAGGTACCTCTGTGGCGTGAGATAATACAAGAGGACAAGAGGACTGCTCTGAGCCCAAGGAGTATGAATGTCTGGAGGGAGGGTTTCTTAGGTCTGAGCTTTCTAAAACACTTACAGCTCTTTTTCTTACCTAAGATAATCTCTTCTGTAACATATGGAGAGAGTGACCATCAAAAATAAGCTCTTTCTAGTGAGTCTAGCTCTAGAAGTCATTTATTTCCAGATACACAGGGTCCGTGTGACTAAACACAAGGCTGTGATGCCAACAACAGCAGCTTGATGAAATGTTGCTTTAAAATCCAGGTCATAACTGCTATGTATGTATATATGCCAATATTTGTACATGCGTATGTTGGCATCTGCTTGACAGAGGCTGGAATGACAACTCCTCCAGGTCAATGAGAAAGCTGTTAGTGGCATGGCTGAATTTTAGGTGAAGATCCTGGTCAGCAGCTTCAAAACCTGACACAAATATCCTTATCCCATGGTTACACCAACCAGGCCAACTTCCCGGTTCTGAAGTTCAAATAAAGGTATTTTTCAGGTGCTGCCTGTGTAAGGGGCATAGCTCCCAATCACCAGCAAACCAGCCCATATTTTAAGCCTCAGCCTTGAATGAGACCTCAGGATAGAAATTCTAGACTTCCAACCCAAATGCAGTACATGATGCACAAATTACTGATACACATGCTCAACTTAATGTGCCTGAGAATTCAGTGAGCAGAAGAGTGTACACAGGTGCACAGACTTTTTATATCATTTCAAACATATTTCACCTTGAAGAGCTTTCAAGTAACTATCCCCTATCAATATCTGCGTTTCAGAAGAGAAGCTGCCTCATCGATTGCATTGCTCAGGAGTAAGGGGATTACTGCAATTATCTTGTTTGCCAGAAGAAGAAGAACATTTATCTCATTTTAGGTTAGCAGAAGAAATAGCAATGGTGAAATTTATCATTAGCGCAAATGTATTTTTATTTTGCTGATGAAAATATGTTGAATGACTGACCTTTGCACTAGTATTTTCCCCAGTATTTCTGCGGGAATTTTATATTAAAATTTTCAGAAAATGCTGGAATTTTTCAAGATATTTGACCCACCTAAGAACAAACCACCTTATTCTTATGTGTCCTGCATTTTAACATTTAGAAGTGAGAGAAGAACTGAAAGCCATGAGGTTCTGTGCTGTAGAAAATAATACTTCTGAACACTTTGCTTACATGAGACTGTTTATGTTCATGCATAGCAGTGCTGACTTAGAATCATAGGAATCATAGAATAGTTAAGGTTGGAAAGGACCTTAAGATCATCGAGTTCCAACCCCCCTGCCATGGGCAGGGACACCTCACACTAAACCATGTCACCCAAGGCTCTGTCC
>JANHGB010003758.1:40382-56468 GCA_026283785.1 Coracopsis vasa | reverse complement strand
AGTAACAATGCCATGTCTGAGCATACCGCATACCTGCATCGGCCCATGCACAAACATAGGCAATGAGGCAGCATTGGGATGTGCCTTGCTATTGATTTTCGGGGGCAGAATTTCACTTCTTTCAGCTCTAACCTTCTAAATTTGCTGCTTGTAGACCACAGGCTCATTACAGTAAGGGAAGACACAAGAGCTGGAACTCTTTTGGCAAGGTACCGATGAGGATCAAAGCCTTGGAAGTAATGTCCTTCTCCAGCTGCTCTGGAGCAGCCTGATTGGTGAACATCTCTATGATTCTCCAGACCTTCAGATCTTCAGAGCTGGAGATGTACAAGGACAGCTCTGTTGATTTTGGGATTGAGTGGGGAGAGCCAGGCTGGCCCGCTTTTTTTGTCTCACTTGGAGTGTTGCCAAAGCAATATTTAGGTTATTTTCTTGGGTTTTTGCTAAATGTCAACACTGAAATAAAAACAATGGGCCAGACTTTGAACTCTTATTCAGAGCAGATCCTCATCCTTGTCTTTTCTGAGCTTGGGGAATTTATCATTCAATCTCATAGCAGTACCACTTGAAAAGTGGTTTGTTTGTTGTTTGCTTTTTGGGTTTTTTTAATAATTTGACAAATGTTCTATTTACATAACAGATTGGTAAATAGTTTGGAGAGAAATTGCTTTTGCTAGCTCCTCAGATTTCCTCATCTAATACTGCTTTCTCAGAATATTATCTGTTAAAAGGATTCCCCAGCATTTTCAAGTTATAGACAACATCTCATATTACCCAGGGACAATGATGTTGAATTTGAAATAATATCCTTAAAGAAAAAGGTTATAAAAAATTTATTACATATCTGTAACCAGCATATAATAAGGATAGAAATTTTTCACTAGTGATTTACCTAATTTTCATCTATTTTCTTCTCTTATGGTTTATTACTGCTGCAGGTTAGATTTTTCATCTGGCACCATCATATCCATCACTGTCACTCTCTTCACCATCTTCAACTTCTTCCTCACTTCTAGTGTCTTCACCATTCAGCTTCTTTGAACTCAAATCATCATTGGCTCCTCCTGTGGAATTTGAAATGCAGTACTTCCTAAACCATTCAGTGACAACTTCTGGATTTATCTGATCCCATGCTGTCTTAATCCAATGACAAAGCAGTGTTTCTCTAGGACTTCTTTATCTTCCCAGTAGGAGTTACAGCAGGATCCCCTGCCAAGAGCCATAAGGGCTACAAACACTCTTTAAAGGGCTTGTTCTCTACTACATCAGGCACCTGCAGTTCTGACATTCTTCCTGGTACCACTGCAAGAGCAGCATTCATTTCTCCAATCATATTCTTCATTGCTGATATTCGATACCCTTTGAATGTACCTAGGGTAAACATTCTCCTTTTGCATACCAGCACACCTGGTCTCCTGTTCCAAACGATGTACAGCCAATCCTTCATTAAGTCTGAAGACATCCATCCTTGATTTTGACACCTAACAATTATTCCAGTAGGCAGCTGGTCCTTCAGTATTGTTTTCCGCTTCAAGATCACATACGGTGGCAATTTTATACCATCTGCTAACACGGCCAGCATTACGGTAATGCACATTTTTTCATTCCCCAAAGTTTTGATGATGACAGATTTTGTGCCTATTTCTTCAACGATGTTATTGGATGTCTCATCAAAGGAAACTGGTGTCTCATCTGCATTTCCCATTTGGCTCAGCAGATAATCATGACCTTTATGTGATCCAATCACGTATTTCTGGAATGTAATGAATTTTTGGTGGAGTCGGAAGGTAGATGTTGGCAAAGCAAAATCCTTCTCTGTAGGCAGAAACCATTATGACACATCATCTGTATGCATCAGCCATTGCTGGTCTTGATTTTTTGCCATGTAATTTGTCATGCTTGTGCTATTCCTTGAGATTTCCATTTAATGATTTCTTATGTAACAAGTGTTCTATCTTTTTTTTTTTTTAGTGCATACATTCTGCAATTTGCCATTCTACTTAAGCGGGAGGGGTGGACTAGGTGACCTCCAGAGGTCCCTTCCAACCTCAACTACTCTGTGATTCTATGATAATTCCTGGAAGTGCCCTTTTTCAGGCACTGTATAATTTCTGCATTGAGTTAGTGCATAACAGCTTCTGTTTTGATTATTTCCATCTTGGCACATTTGCCTCAGTAACATTATATTTCCTCTTCAACTCACAATTGTTATTTCTTTTTCTGCATATGATACCACCATGAGTTTAAAATCTGCATTGTAACTCCTACTTATACATTTTGGTATGTTCCTTCTTGCACTTGTCCCTCTTATCTCCAGATGTTTTGCACTTCACAGATCACTTAAAAATGAAAAAATCACAGTGGAATTCTCTGAACCCCCCCCACGCTCCTTCTCTAGTGAGTGAGAAAACCAACAGCAAATCAGTGCATTGTCTTTTTCAAACTTTGGGCTGCTTTGGGCATGTTTGTGCATGTAACTAAGGAAACTTCCACAGTGCACTGTTATGGTATCATAATGATGAAAAAGGAAGAAACCCTCCAATTTGTAGATTAAATTTTTGGACAACTCCTCCTTCTCTTGCTTTTGGGTAAATGGAATGTCGTTTTATGCTTCTGGAATTGTGGTCAGATTTAGTCAGTGGTTTTTAATAGTCAGGAGACCATCGACACAGTCTGTGTAACCACTGAAGAACAGCTATTTTTATTCATTAAACTACTTAAACCAGGTCTGCATTGCACATGACCTGTGAAATCATCTTTTTTTGACCAGCTAGTGTGTGCGCTCTGGCATGGGCAGAGGTTGGCTGAGCTATGACCCTCAGTGATGAACAGGCCTGACACCCCATCACTGCATACATGTCTTTGGTTTGCTGGCCAGCTATCCAATAATGTTTGCGCACCTAGAAAGAGAGACATCAGGTCTCTTGCCTGGTATTTCATTGCTGTAGACTATAGGACAGTTATTCCGGCCCTCTACATAGACATTTTACCTGAGTAATATACAATAAATATTTCATACATGAATCATGTAATGCCAGATGATAAATAAAATACTGTTCAAAATAACCCAAATACAAGGTGTTTTCAATGCATAGAGGAAACAATTTAGAAATAATGTTTTAACAATGCAAACATACTGACTCAATATATTTTACTGTATTTTTATATTTTGAAATTCATAGAAGAAATACAATTGAATTATCTGTATTAGCAAAAAAATCCAAGCAAGCAACTCCTTCTCTTTGCATATAATTACTTGAAACTAATCACTAGCACAGTTTAAAAATAACAACAAAATAAATTGATAGCATCCTACACTTCTGCTATCTTAATCCATAACAGTAAGCAATGAACTCAAATTTTTTTTCACCCGGTGACTAATTCTGGATAATAGATTGTGTGTCGCTGTAAAGTGCCTCATAGCAATGGAATGTATTTAACTTCTTTAATTAAGCTACAACCAGATCTATTTTTAAAAGAGCATCGTTCCTTCATTATTTTGGTGAGTTGGATTTAACTTCACAAGTTACAGAGTAGAACTATTTTATAGACTTTCTTTATTATTTGAGTGGTAGACAAATAAAAGTGGACATAAAAAAGGTCGTTTGTTTTTGAAAGTTTTATTGCTCCAGTTACAGATAGTACATAGAAGTGTAAAAAGACTGTGGCCCATATTAGTTCCGCTATATATTTCTGGTTTTGCTCTTTAAATTAAAAAAATGTGGAGGCATGAAAAACAGATGCTTTCAACCCATTTTCCTCCAAAGTGAGAAAAAATATGTTTTGAGGTGCTCTGAAAATTGTATATAGGGATAGATAATTCTGAAAAGATTCTCTACTTCCTAAACAATTTCTTTGGAGTTGGCATAGACCACATTGCAGTTCAGAGGCTCAGGTCTGAATTTTGAATGAGAGTGTTTGATGCCTAAAAAAACATAGGTTGTGTTTGGTGCAAAATCTGCCCTGCAATGTAAACCCTCAAAACAAGACTGTATGTACATCTGTTGCATGTTGCTTCCTGGGAAAAATCTTAAAGCTGGAGGCCACTGAACGACTGCAGATCTGCTCCATGCTGAGTGCTTCTGCTGTATAAGAATGCAATGTGCTGTGAAGAGGGAAATGACTGGAAGCCTTCACTTGGCAGGTCTGCATAATCTGGCTGCTTATGATTTTAGTCATATAGCAGTACAAGTAGAGTTTAGAATTTTGTGTTCATTTTTCATGAGATATTATCTGTATATTCATAATAATGAAAAAAAACCAAGGACAGCTTGTAAACTCCTCAGTGGGTGTTCAGATTCCTCTTCTTGATTAGCTTCTTATTCATTTGTATTAATATCATCTCCTTTCTGTGGGATAACTTGTTAGTTTTCCCCTGGTTATTTCTTAAAATTTTAATATTTATTGATTCTTTTCTAATTTGACTTTGCACTAAGATTATTTCATTTTCAAATTTATTTCATTTTTAATTTTATTTCAAGAGATTTTAGTAATGCAGTGTTGAAAATGAGTACAAGTGTTAAGGGTATCAACTAGAGTAAATGTTAGATTATCAGCAGAGCACCAGAATTCTTGCTTAATGTAGTTTTGCACTGGCACATCATGCACTTATGTCATTTTTGAGCATTGGCACAAGTAGACAGTCTATAAAGTATCCAGATACAAAACCTGTTAGGTTTGTGCTGGATTTGCATGTAAAAATGGGATTTTGCCTGTAAAAGTAACCTAGTTTCCATGCAGCTGACATTGTCATACTCAAGTTTGATCCCTGTCAGAATCAAAGGGATCATAATTTTTAAATTTGGCCTTCAAGGTGAAGTTCAGCAGAGTTTATATTATCTCCACTGATATCAGTGGTGGTGTGTCCGATGGCATTCTTTGTCTTTGCATTCTAGAAATCTTTAATACAATTTGCAGCACGCTCTTCATTTTGGAAACAAGAATATTTTTGTGGGAGAGACATACGGGGAAAAAGCTTATCAATACACCAGGTGCATAATTAGAAGATAATGTCACAATGCAACATACAGGAAAGAATCAATGTAGCAGCTTGTATTAAAAATCAGTCTCCCTCTTGGCACAGTCATACTATGGCGGTATGACAACCACCGTGGTGAGTTTCTACTTTGACTATGCAGAAACATCCCCTAAGGATGAACAGCACTCATCTTCAAGATAATTTAAAGGAAACAAATAGCTGTTAAGGAAATCAAGGTGAAAAAAAAAATTAAAATTAAGAAAACATAAATAAAGGGCTAGCTGCAGTTATGATGTTTTGTAAGGAAGTTGTTAAAAGAAAGACCTAAAATCAAGCTTTTCCTCACAAGTCTTACTATTCAAAAAAGAAACATAAATTTGTCTTCAGCAAAGATTGTCTACAGCTAAAAAAATTATTCTGCTGTATCCAACTCAGTACTTGATGTGAAGTACCAGCCCCTACAATGTGTAGGATCAGTAATGAAGTCCAACTGTAGATCTGGGGACCTGGGACAATGGCCAGTCTTCATATGAGTCCCAAGATTACTTGGACAGGAATATGGAACACTTACTCATGAAATCAATACTTCATTACAGTATCAAAGACAGACAAAGAAAATCATTTGGGGTGGGTGATTTTTTTTATTATTGTTTCTTCTGCACTGGGAAATTTTACATAACGAGAGAAGGGACATGCATTGATTACCTGGTCCTGGAGTGAAATGACTTCAAGGTGATGAGTGTTGATGCAGATTTGAATTAGGATAGAATTTCCTTGCTGGTGTGTAGTTATAAAGATTTAGGGAAAAGAAGCTTTTGAAATATTCAGATAAATATACAGTATGGAAATACTGCAAAATCTCCATTGATACAAATGTTTAAACTCTCTCACTCAGACCAAATATAGTTTCTTTCCTTCTCTATTCTTGTGATATAATAGCTTGAAAAGGATTACTTTATAAAGACACGTGGATGAATGTCTCTTAAAAGCAGTTTCAGTTTCCAGTGTAATATTTTGCTTCAAAAACCTGAAGGAATATTAACAGCAGTGATGGCGTCTGCTTGGACTCACCAGTCAATAAGTCGACAGAAATATGCCATCTGAGCTGTATCGATACACAACTTACACATTGCTTATGAAATACATGCAACAGTGGCTACAAAGTGTTACAAAGTTATAATGAGAAATTATACAATAAATGCTTTTGAAAAAAATTATAGTTTGTGAAAACATGCAAACAATTGCATGTTTAATTATTCACATAGCTTTAATAAGGATTACAATTCAAAATCCAGAGGAAATGCCCACGGTATTTGAGCTGTAAGATTAAAAAAGATCTATAAAATATGCAATTGGCTGTAAATATAATTAGCTCCTATTTTAATTGAACATTAAAGTGTCTCTAAGGACCCAGGACTTGTTCTGTGTTGAGCAATGGCAACTTGCCAGTGGTTCTTTGCATGGCAGTGAAAGGACCTAGTAGAAGTGACCACCACAAAATGTTTTAGTCATAACTACAAGTAAGAAATAGCTAAGCAGTGACTGCTGTTATCAGAGTTTTCCATGGAAAAGATTCAGCATGCTCTAAAAAAGTATCTATCTGTCGTGTGACTACAATGTCGCTAAGTTATGACAAGGAAATATCTGTGATATGACAGTGGCATCGTACAACTGTCAATATAAAGTAAGTGCGATGGGATTGCTCTGTACTCTAAAGCAACTGTCATGTAATGGGGGCTGTGACTAGGCTGTAATAGCAATGTGACTGCAATGTGCCAGCAGAGTGACTGATAAGTAACTCCTAGAAGAGCTGACTCCCAAGTAAAATTGGCTTTAATAGTTTTGAAGTGCTGCGGACCCTATTTGCAGTGACAGCACTGCCCATCAACTTTGGCGGGCTCTCAATCAGTTCCTCATGAGAGTCCAAGCCAGTTTATTGCTGTACATCTGGCAGACTTTAGGGCCATCCTGGGTAAAATATTCTGCTACTCAACCAGATTCACATCACAGTGAGGGAGCTGATGCTAGGTGGAGCCTCGTGATCAAATGCTTCCCAAGCCAAAGGCAGGTAGCACTGGTAGGTGGACAAAACACAGGGTCGGACTGGGATCCCTGGACGTGGTGGTGAGAGGTCTCACCCCCAGGACTCACTGGGATGGTGTTACCTTATGGTAAGCAGGACAGAGACCTCACTTGTGGGGAGGTGTCCACTGTCTGTGGATGCTTTGAGCTAGACCTTTGTGGGTTCATGGCCTCCCTGCTGGTCAGCCCCTCTGGCTCCCTGGAATTAGTCTTCAATGATGGCAAGTTGGCAAGTAAGGAGACAGAATATTACAAATTAATTAAGAAAAAGGGAAAAATTATTATGTTCATATCACAGATGGAGATATTGATGTTCAGATTAATTGATTTGCCCTGAAGCTATGCAGCATGTCATTAGCAGCCGTGTGATTACAGTAGAGTTTGTTGAAAAATGTTTTTTGCAGATAGATAGTCTTCAATTTTCCAATATATCAAAGAAGAATATTTTTTTATTTCTTTTTTTTTTCAAGAAGGCAGCTGTTAGGGCTTTTCCATTATTTTTAGCCTTTGAGATTCCATGTCTCCTCTTCTCCCCTCCCTCAGATTTCCTTATCTTTCAGTTTGTCTCAAATAATATTTGGAACATTACAACTAAAATGAGAAAAAACAGAGGAAAGGTTAAGAGTACTTTTAATTTTCTTTTATCTTTTGGAAGTGCAATGACTATCTTTGCTTTGGAAGAAGTTCCAGATGGAAAATTAAAAACCGCTTTAGAAAGCCAAGTTTGCCTTATTTAAGCTGAAGGCATGGACATTTTTACATCAGTGAGACTGAAGAAAAAGTCAGTGATGCCATGAGAGGCCAGATGACTAATTTGAATCCTCTTCCTGGTTATTGTTTAACATATAGGGATCAAGCCTGTTTTATATTGTAGCAATTAAGAAAGGAAAAATAACCTGTATTAAAAGTAATAGTCCTTAGCCCAAAATACTCTTTCAATGTGAATTATAAATTATATTCTATGTCATTTACCAGAGATCTGGCAAATATGTCATGTAAATACTCTTGTCAAATTTGCATACCACTGTATTTATTGTTCTGATGATGCATTTTCAAGCCTATTATTTGCTGGCTTCTTTTCTACATTCCATCTATATTCCGGTTTGCCTAATACTCACTGGATGGACCTCAGCAGCTCTGCTGGAGTGTGGTTTGTAGCTTAGCAGGTATTTTAGAGAACATGTTAATTTGGAGAACATTCTCTGCTTGGGAGATTGTGCAAAGTGAACTTTGGACCCAGCAGACTGTAAAGGCTCGGGAGGAACCGTTACAGTCTGTCATGCTAATCCTTGCAGCCTTTTGGGTCAATACTCTGAGCACTAATATTTCCTTAGATCTATTGTGTCAGTCCAGCTGCCTTGCATTCATATTAAATTTATGTGTTTAATATGTTTATGAGATTTTAATTAAAAAAAGAAAAATGATGCGCAATTTCTGCCAAAATTCAAAGAAATAATGCAGTCAGATTGCTGTCCCCTTGCACTCCTTCCTCCAAGAATCCCAAATATGTTAGTTCATATAATGGATCATTGGTATGTATGTCATTGTATTCAGGTCACAAATCAAACCAACTGTGTTGGAAAGGAATGCAAACATCACTCAAGTGGAGAATAATATTTCATACTAAACAAAGGAGGATGGGAATTGAAGTTTATCCTATCTGAAAATGGTTCTGTTTCTGCATACCAATGCCTTCTATCAGCAGAAACACCTGCAGTTACCATAAGGTCCACCTTTCAAAGAGAACTTTTTCATCTTTTCCCTTTTTCTTTAATATAAAGGAGCCAAATAAGTATACTGATGTACAATTAGTTGTAAATGCTTGCTGCTGAAAAGATTTACTTGTGGTTCAGCAGTGTAATCATCTGTTGGGCATTTGCTATAAATCATGGGTGTCTGCTGTTGTCTTCACTAATTAGTACACTAACTTATTATTAAGTCCCTTAAACATTATATGAGATCTAGGCTGTGCACAGAATTACTGGGGGCATGAGAACACTTGAAGTTTTATTGCACAGCTACAAAGTGTACTGTAAATGTCTGGGTGGTGGACAGTTGTAATGCAGAAGACAAGATGGAATATATCTTCTTTAGTAACTGCTCTACCCATCCATAATTATAAAAGCCCTTTATTTTGCAGCCTTCAGTGTGCCAGTTCAGTCACTCAGGCACCAAATAAAGGTCTCAAGCACAATAATTCAAAGCAACTGGTACAGTAGTAAGTGAAGTTTTAAACAACAGTAGACAAGTTGATTAGAGCCTTTGGAGATGCATGCCCTGAATAAAGGTTAACCTTTGTGAACTTTGAATACAAAGCTTTCAGATGAATTTTATATGAAATCTAGTGACAAAGAAAGGCACTATTCAGCAAGGGCTGATTAATTGAGTTGCACTTCATTGTAAACCCCTGACAATGATGGAAAATAAATTTAGCAATGCGCTTTGTAGCCATACAAGTTGACAGGATCTCACTAAAAAGCAAGAATCAGACCCCATAAAGGCCCTGTTGAAATACCTCTGAAGATAGTCCGGTGAGTGAAATGTAAAGCCAGGATTTACAAATATTACATAAGTGAACACTGTTACTGCAGTCAGGCTGAAAAATCCTGTTCAAATCCAATAAGTGGTTTAAGATGTGTAAATAGAGGTTTCTGCAGGGAGTCAAGCATTAGAAGCCACCTGGAGCATGTGGTAAAGATTGTATCCATCAATACAGCAGCTGGGCTGAAATTATAAAGAGAGCTGCTTTCCATCACGCTTGTTTTAATGCATACATTTCTCCTGTCACTAGCACCCCAGGAAAACTACTAACTACAAAAATGAATGGTACCCATTACCTGATATTCATACTTGTGACAACAGAGACAACAATCACAACACAACAGTAAGCAAAAAAACTGATATCCAAATTATTTTTAAGTTGTTGCAGTGGAAAGATCTTGAGAACCAGTTGGTAATATTTTAATAACACTGTGGATTAGAAGAATGAAGCAGGCATCTGGCATTCAATCCAAAGTTTCCTTCTGCTCCACACATTCCATCAAATCATGCACCAAAGCAGTTTAAACAAAGCAAGATCAGTAAAAAAAAAGGGGAGCCCCACGTAACGTTCAGCTGCGTGCCAGCACCAAGGAAAACGTGACAGTGGTTTTCATTGTGATTGTTTAAAAATAGCATGGATTTACTGTAAGTGTGCTCCCTATGCATAAAGAGTGCTTTTTAACCCTGCATTGCTGTGGGACTGACAGTAGAGGCAGGTCAAGTAAACAGCTGCTTGCCCCTGGTAGTAGCTCAGGGCAGCAAAAAACCATCTGCATTTTCCTTCTCAAAATGACAAGAGATATTGGATCAGAGAAACATGGTCCTCAAATTGCAAAAAACTACCATGAAACCAATGTGCAAATGAGGCTCAGAAACAGGAAAGGAAACTGTTAAATTGCTCGTTGTGAAGTTGTGTTAAAAAATAATAATAAAAACCAAGTGAGCCATATTGCATGTGTAGGGACAGACTGTGCCACTAAGTCACAGGCCCAAGCCGTGGGTGGTGTGGAGTAGCATTGTTCCCCACCAATTAAAATTAACATACTCGCCATACAAAACTGCAATGTGTTCCTTCCTTTGCAAGTTGTGGCCTCCCTCTGCCTGCACTTCTGCTCCCTGACATGGCCAGCCATTGTGGTGAGTAGCAGCACTTGCTGGTGTTCCAGGAGATTTGGGGGATTGCAAGTGTCACTGACATCTCTTTGCAAGGAAGGAGGGTGAACTGTGCTCCCTGAGTGCTTTCTGTCCCTTTTCTTGTGCGTCAGTTCAAGCTTCAGACACTCCCAGTGCTGTATTTACATTATTATCTTGTTCCATGTGGACTTGGAAGAAATACATTAATAGTGATGCTGAGTGTTCAGCAAGAAGCAGGCTGTACAGCTAGATGGACAAGATGTAGGTTGTGTAGTGGTTCCTATGCAGATCTGACACATGGGGTTAGGCAGTGGGACATCAGTCCTTCATCCCAGATCTCACACAGATAAGAAGCAGATGTCTAGAGAGAGGGGATCACCTCAATTTCTTGCCTTTTTCTTGCCTGACTTCTGAAGCATAAATAATGCTTCTCTTTATTGTCTATGACGGGAACAGCTAGTTTGTATTCAGGCTTTACCAAAATGTAGCTTTTCCATCAATTAATGCTTTGCTGCATATGAGGAGAGCTGATAACAGCCCAAATTCTTTCACTGTTTATTTGCTATGTAGCTTGTTTCCTCAGTAGCCAGTGTGATTTAAATGTGCTAATGAGGGTGCCACAACCTTGCCCTGAGTGATTAGTGAACCAGACCAGCAGAGATGTTTTAGCTATTCTCCAACATATCTGAGCTAACACCAGTGACAGCAATCTTAGGTGGGAATTTGGTGCATGTGTAATCCCCTGCCACGACCTCCATGAGCACACAGATACTGATTAACATCCCCTGGACTCCCTGTAAGCCAAATACCTTTGTTCAATGTCTCTCCCTCACCCCAACTGCAATCATACAGCTTTCAGTCCCTCAGTATTTTCTAAGATTGCTTTCTGTATTGATGGAGGAGGGGAGGGAAGAGTGGGTTTTTTTCCTCCAATCTGTAGATCCTTTCACTCAGTGGAAATCTGTATCTCTTTCTGCTGCCATGGTGATTCAATGAGTTTGAGATTGTTTTGCTAAACCTGCCTCTCCCAGGAGACAATGGTTTGATTCTCAGAGTTCTTAGACAGGTCAAGAGTCACATTAGCTCAGGTCAAAAATGCTCACAGTACAGAAGGAGGTGAGTTTCAAGATCTTAGCAGAGCAGCAAAAAGAACTCGCTCTTGATTCTTATGATAGATGTTACGATGGTGCCAAATAAAAGCAGTTTTGCTGAATGAAAACTCACACTGATGCCTGCAGTCAGAGACAAACCAGAAGTGGTGCAAACAGTCCACCCAAGGAGGAGGATTAGGAAGAATATGATATGATAGCCTCAGGCATAATAAAGGAAGAGATGGCAGGTGAATGACATGCTTATTTCACATATTTGAAGCTACTAAATTTGAAACAAATTGTTGTGGGATAGCTACTTGGTAGCCCAATAGCAGAAGCACATCTATGCTTTACATATCCATGACTTGTGTTGCACAAACAGCAGTAAAAAAGGCCACTGTTCTTGGTTTGCGTGTGCACACGATTACGTCCATTCACAAATCCACTTTATTCTGCACTGTTATTTATGTATACACCACTCAGCTACACACTGCAGCACATAGCTCTTTCTGAGCATGCAGTCTGAAAGTTTTACCCTTCTTATCTTGAAACAGAGCTGGGTAAAAAGAAGAATTTTTAACCACATGGCAAAGATGATTCTAAAATAAGTGCTCTATTTTGAAGTGTAAATTATTAGAAAGCTACCATAAATTGAATCGTCTTCTGAAAAAATGATTAAAAGGGACTTTGTAATAGTTATGTTATAGTTATGTCCAATAGTAGAAATAGTCTATGTATATTTTCAAGATGACGACTTATTTCTTCTTAGGGAAGATGTACTAAGTGGAAGATTCCACAGAAGTGATACTCGTGAATCTTTGTTTTTCACCATCAGAAGTTCAGTAAAAGTTACTTCACCCATATCTATCTTGGAATGGTCTCAATGTGGAAGCTTCATGTTGTGACTTATTTATGTTTTAGTATCTTACACATCAATCTTTATTTAAAAACTTCAAAGCACTTTGCAAGCAATATATTATGCTACAGTCCAATGGTAGATGTTATTATATCAATTTTACGGATAATTAGAAGAACCCAGGTCTCATCAACTGATTTCTAAACCTCTTCTCAGTCTCACTCTGAACGTACAATAAATCTTGGCTCATTTTGAAGTTCATTTGGGTGGTTTTATTCAAGACGGTGGTTTTCTACAGCTTTAACAATATCTTCAAATTCTTCAGTCCAATGCAAATCCAGGATCCCCTTGCAAGAACCAGGATACATAAAAAAGTATTCACCTGATCAGCTGCTCAGCCTTACTTGCATTGTCATACTTGGATGCTACTGTGAAAAGAACATTTAGGGGTAGTCTGCACTTCAATTTATAGAAAGTTGGTTACTTCATTGGACTGCTTGATGTCTTTTTCCTCTGTGACCAAGAACTTTAACTTTGTATGAATATAGAATATTGCAAGGAATTTTATTTAGTGCTTGTGTCATGCCCTGACTTGTTCCAAATGACTTCTTTCTTCTTGTGTTATTTTTAGCTGGCAGCCTTGTAAATGCACACTTGCCAGTAAGTGGAGTTCAAGTTCAGTCTCAAAAAAGCAAGGCTTTTAAAAAATAAATGTTGACTAAATATTAATTTCAGAAAAGAAAACATTCTTGGATGAAGCAATGTCAGAGTTTTTGATTTCTATGATTTAGAAGATGCAGGGGAAGGAAAGAAATCAGTTGAACTCCTTCCATGTAAGCTTGCAATTTTGTTAAAACAGTTAAAGTCATTAATATGTGAGTCATTCAGAGCTGCAAACCAGATTTTCCTATATATGACAATACATACCTGAACTCTCAATGGTAATCATGCTGTGGGTTGCTTGTCTTGGAAAGACTTTTTTTTTTTGACATAATTTTTACTATGTACATATATTTTTACAGGAAATTTTGTCTGTTTCTGCTATTCTCAAGGAAAGCTAACAGGGAAAAACTGACATCGCTGTCTAGCTCTGGTAAAGTTATTAAAGGATTAGATTCCCTTTTCTAGGAGAACAGACCAGCTGTCACTCACCCAGCTTTCACCCCAGCTGGGACTGGGTACTGTGTCCTGCTGCAGAGAGGGAGCATCACGGGTTTATTCTCCTGTAAATCTGTGGCTGAGCAGCACAATGGTCAATATCCACTGTGACACAGCTTGACAAGGGGAAAACCACAAATGCATTTCACAGTGGAAAAGGCAGTTCAGAGGTCTATAAGAAGTGTCGATAGCTCTAGCTCACACACTTGTAGGACCCCAAGAAATCAGGTCCAGATGTTTAGATTCACAGTCCGTGAGCCCAGAAAAACTGCCAAACCAGGGATAAAATATAAAAAGGTAAAACTTTAGACTAAAGCTGGAGATTTGTGGCTAGAATTTTTACTATAGTTAAAAGTCAGCTTTCATCATCCAAATTACACTAATTTTTAATCCTAAAATATGTTGGGAAAAGATTATCAGAGAGAATCTTTGTTTTCCAGTATACGAATAGCCCTTTGGCTGAAAATTGAACGCAATCAGCTATTTTATTTCCTTATCCACTTTACACTGTTCTTTCCTTTTCTTCCCTCACTTGTGTAAGTGCCTAGATAAGTCTACATGTGAGCAATTGGTGGATGGCTCAAAAGCTAGGCCAGAAGTAAGTCTTTTCTATGCATTTCTGGTCATATTTTCCCTCTATCTCCACTTTAGGAAGCCATTTGAGGGAAAAGGAACAGAAGGAAAAAGGAAAACTTTAAAATATTTAAGCTTCTGTTTTCTTCTAAAGGCCTTCTACTCCTGTCTTGCTGGGATGGGATTGACCTGAATTTTCATTATTCTTCAGTAAAAAGTTGAGGATGGATAAACATAGCCTTCTCTACTGTAGGGGAGTTTGTAGGGGAGCCTGAATCAGTTCCAAAATTGTTATCTCTGGGCTGATGATCCCACCTGAGCTGAACACAGTGCTTACAATGCCAATAACACAGGAGCTGAATCAGTGTAAACTGTAGCCTTGATAGTCCAATGTCACCACAATCAGACACCTTAAAACTTGTACCTTTACCTTTTTATGAAAGAGCTCTTTGAGAATGTGAATCATCAGCCTGATGTACATTTTAACTCAGGAGGCACTTCATAACCAAAGACCTGATTCTACTCAGAAGGAAAAAATTGTGAGCCTTCTTAAGTAACTTCAGTAGAAGTTGGATTTTGACTTGTTTTCCAGTTTTTATTTTTCGGTATGAGCACAGCCAATGAGGATATGTGCTTTCTCAAATCTGTAGTATATAGAAGGATGGATATTTTTCAATGTTGCTATTTTTCTTACTCTATGAATATGTTGCCATGCCAGAAAGAGTCACTAACAGTGGACTTTCCATGAGAATCGCTGTAGCATTAAAAAGTCGCAGCCTGTTGGATCATGCTTTGTCTATTGCATGATTTTACATAAGCTTTTATATATTGAATTGACTAGAAATGTGATTCTGCCTGCTTTGATGTGCATGTTCTATATTAAATGTGATTCTGCCTGCTTTGATATGTATGTTTCAACTGAACAAATATTCTCTCTGCATCTCAAAGCTCACGATATTTATAAGCAATGTGGTTTGCTTTGTTATTACAAACTTTTCCTTCTCTCTAGTGTCCCTAGTCACTCATAAATAATACAGACCATAGTACATTCTGATTTTTCCAACATCTCCTTTTTGCATTTATCTAGGTTTATTTTTAGCATTCACAGTGAATTGGTAAAGGTTAAAACTAAAATAAATAATTCCTTTAATGAGAAAGACAATTTTTTAGGAAAAAATGGAACCAGGACTGATTAATTTCAATTAAGGTTGTGTATTTGTTCCATACACTTTGGTTCTATATTAAAGTGCCAGCTTAATTGGCGGTTGTGGCTAGATCTAATTAAACGTAATAAGGACGATGATCCTTTTTAGGTTGGCACATAGATGCCAGCAAGTTACATGTGTATGTTGCTGTATTATGTCTTAGATATCTTGAAGCAGAGGAAATATAAACATGTCTTTACTGTGCATCTGGTACTAATGTAGGAAAACAATTTTCTACAACATGATAAACATGGAGAAAAAAATAAAACTCTTCATCATATCTATAAATTAAATTTCACTATCATAAATACCAGTTTCTGATTTTCAAATTGGGCTTGTCCAATTTTACAGAATCATAGAGTCATAGAATAGTTAGAGTTGGAAAGGACCTTAAGATCATCTAGTTCCAATCCCCTCGCCATAGGCAGGGACACCTCTCACTAAACCATGTCACCCAAGGCTCTGTCC
>JANHGB010003758.1:0-25526 GCA_026283785.1 Coracopsis vasa | reverse complement strand
ACACTGACCTGATGACACTGCAGCAGGAGCTCTGAGCACGGAGGCTCTTCTTGTCAGGCTGTTTTTCCTCCGCAGCAAACAGCCAAGCAGGGGGTGTTAAAGCTGCTCCTGGACAGCATGGGAAAAGTCAAACCATTTTTCTTAAGGTTCCGAGGAAGAGATTGGCATCACCCAAATTTTGGTCCACAGTTCCCATAGCTGTTAAGTGCTGACCATCTTCAATGCTCTGCCCATCTTCTGCAAGCTCTGAGCTTCCACAGCTCCACAGGGTTTCAGTGAGAGCCAAGAATTACTTCTTAACATTACTTCTTAACACAAAGCACCCTGAAAGTCAGACTCTTGGATGTAACAAGTGCTTCTCAGGCAGTTGTAGCTGTTCCTTCTGTCTGCTTAAACATGCTTGTGTGTTCAACAAATCATACATAGTCATGTCAAATTATGAATATATTGTGAAATTTCTGGAATGCTGTGGGAATATTCTTCTAATGTTTTATGCAAACTACTTTGCTTGTTTCTTTGAGATCCTTTATTTGCTTATTGGATCACTGATCATATTCAGGACAAAATTAACTCTTTAATGCGTAAAGTCTGTTAGTCTGTGCAGTAGGACTTCTAATTTTTTTTTTTTTTTTCAAAAAAATACAGCGTATTTTTTTTGTCTTGGAGAAAAGACCACACAGGCTTTAACCAAGTGAAAACAGCTGCGTACAGTCTCTGGTACGTACTTTGCAAGATCACATCTGTGCGGTCAGCATGTGCTGCAATACTGTGAGTAGACTATTTATAGATCAGCTGTTTAGATGTGGTGATCTGTCTGAAAATGTCAGTAGCTGCTCTGTCTGTTCATTTGATCATGGCACTATATTCGGTCAAACTGCTAAAAAAACAGCTTGAAGTGCAGCTATGGTTTTTGTTTATTCTCTGTTTCTCAGTGTTCACTGACTGATGGTCAGACGGAATATTTACACATTCCAGCTTTTCAATCCTACTCTGGAAATGATGTAAAGGGTGTGCACTCTGCTTTGCTTGTGAAATTCAGTATACCAGAAGGTCTGTATAATGCCTGCTTCCTACTTAATTTCCATTTAGACCGTAAGTGTCAGGAGGTTTGTGTTGCACAGGCCCTGTGTTCCTGCAGAGGCTAATGCTTACCATGTGTATCCAAGGTGAGTTTCCATTGTAGTCTATCAGATTGCATCAGATGTTCGAACAAATTCAGTTCTGGGACAACTATTTCCAGAGCTTTGGCTGCTTCTTTGTAACTAATGAGAATAACTCATGTACTTTATTAGATAACTGCCTTGAGAAATATATAATTTTGCAGAATCTCATTTTTTAATAGGCATTATACTGCTGATGGTGTACAATAAAAAGTTTTAAATGGATAATGGATAGCATACATTTGTGAAATTGCCACTGAAAAAGCATTATTTTTTCCGGTCCATTCAGTGGAGTAAGATGGGATGTAAAGACATCGGTTTTTCTGTTCTTGTTTTAACCAAGATGAGAAAATGCCAAGTGGAAGAGTTGCACCATTACTATAAGTTGCAAATTGATGTGGCCACTGTTTCCCACGATGTGGCTCAAAGGTGACCGCACAGAGAAGTGCCACACAAGACGAGGGAAGTCGCACGTGAAGAATGTATATAGATGCAATGAGAAGTATCTCAAGTGTTTCTTCATCAATTGATAGACCAGTATTACGTGAGGATGAAATTATGAAGGTATCCTAGCAACTATATTTTCATAACAGCCGTGGCCTGTAATATTGTAATGAATGCCAGATGCATTTTATTAATTCAAGAGGGTGAGAGCAGATAATTTTAATTAATAAAACTTAGCAAACTCCTGATACAGAAATTTGATAAGCCCCCTATTGTGGGCACCATCACTACAGTTTGATAGAGCTTTGAGAGTTTCATAAATCTGAAATTATGAACTAGTCCTAGACATTTTAAGGCAATTCTTATGTTATTCTTATTTTGCACAAAAGCATGTTTTTAGAGCAGGACCTCTTGTCCTTGCTATGAATAACAAACAACAGGGTGAAATGTTTCCTGTTCAGAGAAACTCTTCAATGACAACCGCCTGTTCCCCCCTGAGTGACCCATAGCCCTGTTCCCTGGAACGAGGTGCCGGGGAAGGGCATGGGCTGATTGGGAGCGGGCAGGGCAGTGCCAAGCTGGGGATTTCTGCTGCTGTGCCAGCAGTACACGTGTGTTGCACAGTGGCAGCCAAACTTGTTTCTGGGCCAAGCAGCTGTCATTTAAAGAGCAACAAATGGTTTGCTGTAGAGCAGATGGAATGGAGAATTGACCCTTTAATTTATTTGCATGTCTGTGTATATAAAGACAAAAGTCATGCAAAAATAAAAAGTGCGGGGGAGAGGGTGGGAGAAGGGGGAAGCAAACCCCAAACCAAAACTAAGAACGGCTTAAGATACCCAGGTTATTTCATGTGAACAATGGTGGAAAAAACTGAGTCTTTCAGATGGCGTAATTCAGGTTAGCTTTACAAAACTTATGTTGCTACTGTGGATTTCTGCCAATTTATACCAGCTGATGATCTGGCTGATTATGTCTGTTAATTTGTTTGTGACGTCCATAATGCCGCCTTAGACATTTTAACTCTGGAGATGATTTGTTGGATTCCACATGCTCTGTGATGATTATGAATTTTTATGTTCTGAGTAAGCCAGGTCAAACCACTGCTGCAGGCTTTCCCTGTCAGTGCGTTCCATCAAGACGTTTTCATTTGCAGTTCAGCCAGGGTGTACTGGCACGCAAGTGCCAGCCAAATTCAGAGGAAGAACATCGCTGACGTCTCTAGAAAACGTCTTCCTGGATGAAACCCAGCATTGCTTTCTGCTGTAGGTCCCTTAGATCCATTCATCAGCACAGACAGGGGGACTGTTTTATGTGGAAGTACAGGGGTGGAGGGAATCCAGACCCATGTTAAAGCCACATCTTTTCCACAAACCATCATCCACCCTTACTATCATCGTTACATATTTAAGACTGTGACAAAAGTGACATCATTCTGTGGACCAGATCACTGGATGTGACACTGGCAGTGAACTGCCTGTTTAGGAGCTGCTATTGTGGGCTTATTTATGAACCAGCAGAAAGTTGTAGAACTGTCTGCAAAGTAAGGTTTCTGTATTTGAGTCTCTCAGAAATTTGCAAGTTTTGCAAATACTTAGCAAAGATAATTTAATTTTGGGAGGTACAAATGGGCCACTGTGTTTGAAACTGACTTGTGGATGAGACAGATATGTGGAGATACCCCATATCCATATGTGTGGGGTTCCATGCATATTGTATACATGTCTGAGAGAACCTGTAGAAAGAGCCACGACACACACAAGGAATCCTTCCAGTGGTCAGAAACATGTCTCATTTAGTCTATGCACAGCTCATGTGCTAGTTGACATGCTGTTGCCACTGTCACAGGCTATCTAAGGTAAGAGTTATGAACAATAGAAAAGGAGATTTTTCTTTTTTTCTTTTTTTCCACAAAGCATCCATGATAGTTTTTTGGTGTGCTGCATGAACGCTGGAGACAATTTTCCCACACTGCTGGGAGAACACTGGTGCAAATGTTCTCAGAAGTCTATATTTAAATGAGCATTCACATCACTTTCCCTTCTTCGGCTTTCTGCAAGTATTTCCTCAACATAAAACATAGTTCACATAGAAATATACAAAAGGGAGGATTTGAACACAGCCTGAAGATGAAGTTCTGCCATATGCAATAGGTGTGATGGGATTTCATGAAGGCATGAAGCTCCTACAGTATAAGTCTTAGATTTTGTGAGGGCAAAGCTGTCGAGCAGAGCAGGCTCAACATGGTATGCTACGAAAATGGACATGCTAAACTGCTGCTAGGGATTTCTGGTTAATTCAGAACCAAAGCAACACTTACTTAAGTTGAAATAAATATCTTCTGTATGAAGATTGCTCATTCTCAGTGCAGAGCAGCTAGCTAAGACAATTTTCACAGACAAGACTTCTTAAATTTGCTTCTGTTGTTTTCAGGTCTTCCCACAAACATACAGAAATTTTAAAATCTTGTAAGCTAAATCATGGAAAACGTACTACACGTAACAATTTGTCTTTACAACACTGCAGGTAGATCAATATAATTTACTTTCCTGATTTTATATTCCTTGCTATAATGAAAAATATATTCACATGTGCATTTTAGGAATTGAAGCATGTATTTTAAGAACTCATTAGTTTCTACACTTCTACATTTTGGGACACAGCTTTTGTTTTGGCTAAACCATATTAAGCCTTGGAATATTTACCTCATAAACCATTTTGTCCAATTTTCTTTCTTATTTTTTTTAGCTTCTATCAATCACTTCTGTAAAACTGCAGGATGCAGCAGTGCAGTTGTGCTCTTTACACTGTTCTGAGCTTCATGGAATCCAGTCTGCAGTGCTTAGACCATTGGCTGAAGTTATGGATGAGCCATTAGAGATGATAACAGAGGACCTATGGAGGATGAGCGACTTCCAGGGGATGGAATAGGGCCAGGGTTGACCTTGGGAAATTAGAGCCATCAGCATAACTTTATGGCTTAGAAAAAGGGATCAAGACTACATGAAAGAAAATGCAAGGACTGATTTGCTTCATTGTTGCTTTTTAGAGGTGGTGATCACTTTATTTGAATCCATTCCCTTGAAGTATATTTGATCTTAATTTTTATGTTATTTTTAGGGGGTTTTAACAGTGTTTTCATTTCATCTTTTCTCAAGGGGAATGAAGAAACACTGAGGAGAATAGCTGATTTGTCTTTCTCTTCCTAAAGTAGACTTTTGGAGCCCTTGACCCCAACTCAAGTGTAACTTTAAAATTCGCTGTTCTTTGGTAAGTCAAACATGTATTTTATAATACAAAAAATATCAATACAAGGGATCCCTTCTCAAGTTGCTCTTCCAATTAAGTAGCCCTACAGTTAGTTTTAATGTCAGAAAGCTTCCAGTCTTAATAGCAGGGATGAAAAGTGATCTTCCCTTCACCTCCTAGCATTTATGATACCATAGTTTGATAAAGAATAGAAGAATAGAATTTATAATTTTATTATGTACAAGTAAAGAAACATTTCATTTGGAAATTAATTATAGTAAAAAATATGTAACACTTATGCTTAATGCTTACAAGGTTGTATTTTGTGGCTGCTAAATTGTTTCCTAAACAGAATTGATAATGCTAGATCAACCGACCAAATGTTCTTGTGAGGCTGAGCATCCTTATCTCTTAATCTGAAAGATTTCCTAAGCCATTTTTATTTTGTTGATTTTCAAAATGGAAAAAGGTTACTAACACTTAAAAAATGTGAACGGAATAATAATGTTGATCTGTTTATAATACATTTCATCATAAAACGCTTAACAGCGAGAGAAAAAAAGAAGCTAGACAAAAATATTGTGCAAATTCTAACAAGTATGGATTATTCTTTCTTATTTTATTCATTCTATTTTTAAAGTTCCACATATTTTGGTATTTGTTAGCATCTTTTAAATGTTTAACAAACAAACAATTCCATTCCCAAAGTGCTATATAGATTTTGAGGTGAAATTCAAGCCAATGCCAATTTTTGCTAAAACTAATCAGTGTACTTCCAGAGAGACACTCTTTCTCTGAAAACCAGTCTTATTAGAAAAAGAAAATTGCTAGAAAAACAACCAAAAGCACAGAGATTAAATGATTTTCTCACAGCTATGAAAGCATCAGCTGAGTCAAAAAGCAAAAGCTGCTCTGTCCCTCTACGCAATTTTGCTCTTTACAGCTCCTTTATAGGGACCCTTGGCACCCAATTAGAGATGGTTGAGGAAGTGACAGGTTAATTCCTGCAACAAAGCTGTGAATGAAGAAATGCTGCTTCAGAGGTCTTCTACAGGTTGCTGAAGAACTGATTCATGCAAGCCCTTTTGAGCAAAGACATACATGAACATGAACTTTTTATTTTACTGATTTGTGGCTAGACTGGAAAAATATTTCTGTAAGTGGTGGTGGTTTCTCACCTCAATATGTCCCCACTTTGAAGACAGTTTCAACCATCTGTGTGGACAGAGAAAGACAGGGACCCTGTGAGATAGCTGCACTCCGAAACATCCACTTGCTATAGCAATTATATTTCCCAGTGAAATGGTAAATAATATAACATGAAATTAAATTGTGTCAATAGCAAGGAGAGAAGTATTTTGCCATTGGATGACTGCAATATAAGTAGAGGGTGTTCTCCTGGAAGGGACAGTGAGTGCTGGGACCAGCCCCAGGAAGGGCAGGTAAATGAAC
The DNA here is from genome assembly GCA_026283785.1 of Coracopsis vasa. Taxonomy (NCBI): domain Eukaryota; kingdom Metazoa; phylum Chordata; class Aves; order Psittaciformes; family Psittacidae; genus Coracopsis; species Coracopsis vasa. Next base: position 19,221 of record JANHGB010003758.1, on the reverse strand, counting down.
TCAAGACCCCCATGTCTCTGAGCCATCAGACTCATGAGCAACTGCCCAGAGAGGATGTATCTGAGCTGTTACTGACATTTATAATGTTGATGAGGTCCCTGCTAAACAAACATTACTGGTGATAAAGTCATCAGGAAATGAGACAAAATGCTGGTATGTTTTATCTGCTCCCAAAATTTCCCGTGTCTGTCTGGTGTAAGTTGTACACTTGTTTTTCCTTCTAAAGAGTCACCTGGCTTGTTTGGACACTCTAAGTGTAATAATTATGGCATGAAGTCTTGACATCTGAGTATAGCTCAGCTGCTGGTGGATATCCCTGCATAAATTGTGCAAAACATGAGGCCTTGAAATGAATTCATATTTTGAGCTGTAACTGCTGTGCAGCATGATATACTTCAGCTGGCAGATGCAGAAGATGCTGGTGTGCCTCTAAGTAGAATCTGAATTTGCAGAGAAAGCCCAAGTTGTGTTGTCATCATTTCAGTGTTCATGAGTTTTTAAAAGACCCTCTGCTCTTTAGTGCTGCTTTTAAAGACGTAAGGTATATGTCTTCCTCCCTTCTTCCACGATCTTCCTGTGTGAGCTAGGGCATGCTTCTGGGCGGCTAGGATTATGTTTTCTGCACTTCGTTGTTTACAATTACTATGTTTTGTAATGTTTTATGCTGAAAGGAAAGGGGAAAATAAAGTCAGCAATCTTTGACTAAGATTTCCAAACAGTTTAGGCAGCCAAATCCAATTCAAAGTAACTCATCTCAAAAAACTTTTGTCATTCCTTTCCAGCTTGTGGCTTGTGGCAGAAGTGTGATAGACTGAATTGAAAAAAATGCAGATTTCTGAAACAATCTTGGAAGAATTCTGAGAATTTGGATGCTGGAACTGCAAGCCTATTTAATACATATAATCAATGTTTAATACTCCTCTATATGATGCCATATACATCACTGCAGCAACTTGCTTTAGCCAAGAATCCCATCAGTGTACTTCTGCTGTCTTCAGGCTTTGATGTAAATTTTATCTTAAAATTCAGTTTTTGAGTGAAAACCAAAAATAGATAATCAAATCTAATCAAATCATAGATAATCTAATAGATATCTAAAAGATAATCTAATCAAAAATAGATACAATAGTGTAACATAATTAGTCAGTGTTCTGCTGCTGTACACTGCATTTGGTTTGTTTTGTAGAAATTGTGATTGGTACAATTTTTGAGGAGCACCTAATCAAGATTATAATCACAAGTTCTTGCTTTATACAAAATATAAACATTGCTAAAGGAAGTACGTTAGAAGTCACAATTAGGATTCTGGAATAATTGGTTTTGGCTTAATGTAAATGAATGTTGGAAATTGTGTCATCCTGTTAATTAAATTAATTTTATTTTTTTTTTTGGCAAGAGACTCCCATCCTCAAAATTATCAGAAGACCTAGCAAGTCCTAACTATTCCTAGTGTGTTGTTCCAGAGGATGGGAACTTTCTCTTTAAGACAACTTCTCTCTCAGAGAGAACTCAGACAACTGCCTTTTTCTTTAAGACAACTATAGCTCTGTGTTAAACAAATAGCTTCAGTAATTTCTCAGAAAAAAAAAACCCTAAATTAATTAACACTTGGAACATGAAAAATGCTATAGAAATGCCAAGTATTATTAACAAAATGCCACGTAGGATCAAAAAACCAAGCAGATATGTAATGCAAAGGTATAGAGATATTATAAAAACCAGCAGCAGCTGAACCCAGGTGATTGTTTCAATGGTACTTTATTATTATATGTTAAAATATTACTTATATAAAATCTCATTTTCATCCCTTGCTCGAAGTGCCTGCAGTAGGATTCCATGTAGCTTTGCCATTAAATTCAGCAGTTTGCCTGTGCTCAGAGAAGTGCAAATACGAACTATGTGAAATTGCCATCACAGGAAAGAAACACAATGAAGTGGTTCATATTCAGTTTTCTGGGCTGGGGAAAGAGTGGCAGTGCACCTACCTGGCTAAACAATAACTTACAATTTTCTACATCAGGCTGCAACCACTGCCAAAAAAACTCTGTGCACAAACTTAGTTGTGTTTGTGTGCTCAAACCAAATCCTAGGTAGGAATGCCTCTCACCTTGCACCAAGGAGGACTCTCTTAGACACTACATCAAAGTGAAATGTATGGCTTGAAGCTTCAGGGAGAATACTTGTACCTCTCCTTTGGCTAAATCTATGGAGAACTGACATATCAGCAAAAAGAAGTCATCTAAATAGAAAGGCCAGACAAGTAAATTTGTTTCTGGAGTATGCTGAAGGTAATGGAAAAAGCTCCCATTTGCTCTAATGTGCTGTTTTTCCAAGGTTTTTATCTTTTTTCTCTTGATTGTATTTTAAACCAGTAAGAAAACTCAGTGACTAGCTCAAAGAGGTGATAATAGATTTTCTCGCGTTGCAACAGTGTGTAACATAATGCCAATACTGACAACCAACTTTATAGTTGTACAAGCTTTATTTTTAGAGTTTCTTGTGAGGAAACGAATAAATGTCAATTTCCATTTTACAAGTATTTAAAAGTATTTATTATTTAAAACTGTTTCTTTTTTTTCTTTAATTTGCAGTAGTACTATTTAAAACTCATCCTGTTCATCTGTTCTGTTCTTTTCACTATGTATAAACTGTTCTTTACAATAATTCCATGACAGGATATATTTACTGTTATTCAATCAGCTGGATGCTCACAACAGTGCTGGTATAAATCATTCTGTACTTATGACTATTTCCTATGAAATCATCAAAAACTTACAGTTCAAAGTTATGACACTTGAGGGATTTACGACCATCACAAGATTGCAGCGAACCAAAAGGAGTCAAGAATGACAATCCTGTTTAGGCGATGAAGTGTAAACAAATTTCTTGATGCTGTAGACCTATTAATCACAAACAACACTTCCTAAATCAGGTTGTTTTAAAGACGAGAAAAAAAGTGCTCCAAACAGTTTCTTTCTTCTCACATGGTGCCCAGCACAGCAAATAGTATTATTTAATAAGAATAAAAACACTTTTAATGCTATTTTATGTACTGTATTTGAATTCTATGCCCTGTCCAAAGTAATATGAATAAATCATGTGTAAAGGCTGTCATCTGGCAAATACTGTCAGTCTCTATCTTCTGATAGAATAAATATATTTAAAGAACATGGATGTTAAATGTACACTATGTTCTAAGTCTACCTAAATTATATATGCAGCCTACTTTACTTAAATAATATATGTACACACATACTAAATTCTTCCCAGCAGCAACAAAAAAAAAAAAATATAAACCTTCTTTTTGCTTCTACATAAAATGCTGTAGTACTGAAGTAGTATAATAAGGTTTATACCAGCTAATGAAACTGAACTTCTTATTATAGCAATCATTTAAAAAATCTCCTCTATGTAAATAATTCATCTTGTCTTAATCTAGTATCTTTCCTTGCCTGGTGCATTTAGTTTCTATTATTTGCTTTTTTGTTACTGTCAAAAAGGTAAATAGCATGACCTGGAAAATTTTGATCTGGACAATCCAGCTTCAAATCTAAACAAAAAGGAAAGAAATTGTAATGGAATGATTAATGTAATTTATCAAGGTTTCAATGCAAATAAATCTGTCAAAAAATAGGTTGATAAATCCACAAATTGGATTGATAGGGAAAGTGTGTTGAAATAACAAAGACCTGTAAAAATTCTGTCTTAGTTTCCCATAATATTTTGGTATAATAGAGTATTTGCAATACATACAGCAAGTACTATACAGATTGAGCCTAGCTACCAGCAGAATGTGAAATGCAACTGTAAATTGAAATCATAGTCCAACAGGAGGTTTCTAGTGTGTCCTTCTGGGATCTATTCTCTATCTACGTACACTATCCTTGATGGTGGTAGGAAAAACAATATAAAATCATTGCTGGTAACATCAGCAAATGATTAAAAAGTAAAAGGTAAATAGAAAATAATGATAGGGGATGATAAGGTATGCCAGACTGACTTGTTGGAAAAACGAGTTCATTGTAACACAGCTGAATTTCAGGTCATGCTTCTAGAAACAAAGAATACAATCTTAAAATAGGATTTCCTCCTGGAAACCTGTGACTCTTTTTGGACTAGGAAAGACAGAGAGGATACTAGTATAAACAGCCAGCACTACATGAACTACCGGCATGATATAAAGCAGCTTTGGGATATGTGAATTGCAGAGAAGATGTTGCCGTACTGTGATTAATGCTGGATATGTCATTCTAGTATCATTGACTGTACTTCAAAAAAGCAAACTGGCAAATTCGAAAAGATGCAGACAATCAGTACAAAATAATCCTGATACCTGGAATATAGAATTGCAGTGATTCTTAAGAATCCAGCACTGCTTATCATAGCCAGCTCAATTTTAAGGAATTACTTGATATGGTGCAATTAGTGAAATTCACTGGACACTGACTAAGTCAGAAGCACAGCTTTTAGGTAAGAAAAAACCTCATAGAATTCAAGGTAGTTTTTGTCATTGCATTTTCCTTTACATGCATGTTTTTAAAGCAGCTTTAAAAAGTGTGTTAGTCATTGCACCTGAAGAAAGGGGAGGGATGACCCAAGACTTCTCCAATAAGATTGTTTACCTCAGGCCAGTGTACCTCTAACTGCAGAAGCAATAGAAGTTTGCTCACACAAGGAGCTCAGGAGCCAATGCAGCGCTCTGTGCTTCTTCCAGCTCCCTGGTCTTGTTGAATTAAGACCTGTCTGCCTGGTTTTGCTCTCTTAGATCCTTGAAGACGACCCTGGGTTGCTGGCTCAGTGTCTGTCTTCAGAGGGACAGAAATTCAAAAGCAGCCCTGTCTTAACACCCCAGATATTAATTATAAAATGAATTCATTTTGAATATGATAATAATACCAAAACAAAATCCATATTGAAGTGTTTGTCCTTTGATATGGTTTTGTTGATTTTTTTTAATATTCAGTGAGACTGATAAAAACCTAATTCCTTATCACACTGTATGGAACATACACTTTGAAGACCCAGTTGTAGTAAAGGCTTAGGACAGGAGTGACAGGAAAGAAAACTTTTCTGACTGTACATGAAGTCATGGAAATAAAACCAAGAAACATATGTATGCATGTGCTTAAGTCCCTAAGGTGTTTTCTCAACAGGACCATTCCATAAAAGCCTTTTCAAAATGTTTCTTCATGATTCTGTCTTCAAATGCCATCTGACCTTAATAAAACTACCCTGGCTGCTTTACAGGGCATAACGTACTGTTCTTAGTGGTCTCTTACAAACAGCAGTATTTTTGTAGTGTTTTCTGATAATTTTTCAGAGCTGAGGCCAGTTCCTGATAAATTGCTGTTATTCTCTCAGGCTGATTTTGAGTATTTATTAAATATGTACCACGCTATAAAACATAACCAGGAGCTTATGTGTGGAAAAATTTAGACAAAGTGTGAAAGTTTATCTTTGCATAGAAAAAAATGATCCTTATTTTGTGATTTTTTTCTTCTTTTTTTTTTTTTTTTTAATGGTAGCAAATAATCCTAAGGAGGAGAAAATGTGTTTACTCTAAATATTTTGCTTTCAAATGCACTGATTTTATGCAAATATTTGCAATATTCATAATTATAGGTTTAGTGTCACCAATTACAAGATGGTTTTGCACTGTTTTTCTCCATTTCATGGAATTTTTTGTTTACTTTCCTCTATTGTGTGACGTTTCTTTCAGGTATTATGATTTGCATAATAAGATGCTATATAAAATTAAAAAGTATTGTATTATTTCATACTTTCCTGAGAAGTTGCATCAAAAATAATATTCAAATTTCACTTCCAAATACTGAAGTTTGGTAGTGTTCACCTCTAAGGATATCGGTTTAGCCCAATATAGATACTCAAAACTAGTAGTGTAACAGCCCATGCAGGGCTTACATTCATAGAACAAAGAGACTGTATTTGTGACCTTATTATTTGTGTGCTATTCAGTATTTGTTTCTCCTATGCTTACTGAGAGTTAAACTCTGCAGTGAACTAGAGAGGGCATCGTGCAAAAATTTAATCCCAAATTCTCAATTACTTCTGCATAGTCTCTGCATTTCTGCTTGCAGAGGGATCTGAGGCAAGGCTTGCATAGGTAGCTAGAAATATTTCTGCCTTTGACTTGGTTATCATTATGCAAAACTCTGCTCACACACTTCACAGATCGTCTCCTTCTTCTAAATGCCGATTCATATGGAAAAGGTTTACTAGTTCCGCAGTTGTTAGCTAAGACCTATGAATTCATACCACCTTATTTTGCTTTTGTTGTGTTGTCTTTTCTCATTGCAAGTGTATATTTAATATTCTGCTCAACCTCAGCCCTCTTGCATTATTGCTTTTTTCCTGCAGCTAAATCTCCCTTTGGAGTGTTTTCTCACACGGGTAATATTCTGCATTTTTCCAGCTTTAATCTTATTTTCTTGCTCATCTTCCTAACCACTTCATGCCATTTTAAATATGTTTTTCCTCACTATCATTAGCAGTTCCTCCCCATCTTAGTGTAATCTTTGATTTTCATTCATATGCTACATCATGAATGATAACATCAAATATGCCTAGACTGAGTACTTACCCCTGCAGTACCCCAGATGAAATCTTTCCCTCCCCTGAACTGATACATGGCCATTTATCATTCCCTTTTGTAATTCTCCTGGAAAGGTTAGATCTAATGGGTTTCTAAGCAAACACATAAAATCTTAACTTCCCTATCAGAAGTGAAGTGGTGGAAGACAGAGTTAGGACTGTCTTTCATCAACATAATATTTATAGCCAACCAAATGAACACTTCAGCTCTGCAAATCCTAAATTTGTTGCCAGACAGTATCTGGAGATTGTTTTGCATGTTTTGATTAAATGCAGATTCCTTAAACTTCTTTTTTTTTTTAACAAAGCCAGAGTCCTGTTTTAGTTCATGTTCTTTGTTTTCTCTGGTAAGGGTCTGTGATGAATGAGATGTCCAATTAATGACCCACATCAGTGAGTGTAAAAAGTCTCTTTGTTCATGAATATAGCAGTTCACTTAAATTAACTTTTTACAACAGTTCTGAGGCAAAATCTAAACCTCTGCTCAACCCAGGCCCCAGGGGCACATGAAAAAATAGTAATTCTCAAGCTTTAAAACAATTTGGCTTTTTTATACATGTGAAAATTTTTAATGTTTCAGTTCCGCCAGAAGTTGAACCTAAAAAAAAAAGGTAATCTACTTGAATATATAGGATCTATCATTTAATATGTCCAGATTGATTTACTCCTGATATCTGTTTCCATGCTACTTGAAAAGAATGTGCTTGATTTGCAATTGTGTGGAAAACAAGAAGCTGGCCCTTTGCAATATTGGTGCAATTGCATTGTCAAAATTTCAATGAAAACCTCATTACCAGTCTGATTACTGGTTTTGAAAATGTTGCAGTCCTAACTCTACTGCTCTCAGAAATGTTTTTCTACTGGTCTGTGTGACAGACATATGGAAGAAAAGAAACCATCAGGAAAAGGAACAGAACTGAAATAACTACATTTTTCTTTCCAAGATGAAACATCTTTCAGGTGTGTATCTTTACAGCGCTCCTGAGAGGCCCTGAGACACGCATGTCCCATGGAAAAGTGATGTGCCTTCTGTTCCCCTGAAGAGGCACTTCGCCTGTGCAATGAAACTTTGAATGAAGCCACAGGTTGTATCAGGGTTAACAAGAAGAAGTAATTACAGAATTCAACAGCACTCATCATTGTAGCTTTTGAATTTCCAGTAACCCTTTCATATGACTCTTGTAATCAAAAGCTGGGTATTGGTGAAGGTATTTGCCTGTCATGCTGGAGGTACAAGCTCCACTGATGTTTTGTGGTGTTGTAGTATTTAGTCAAAGGCAAATCACCAGCAATTTTTGATTATGACTTGCTACAAAAAAAGTCTTATGTTAAAGAAAAACAATATACGTTCTAATTTTTCGTGGAGCATCCCACTGATCAAGTTAGTGCTGGAGAGCAAACTGGCTCAGTTGCCTCTAGGAGTAGTTTTGCCCCTTTTAGTACTGTTCAGCTCTGAAGGGCTTTGCTTTTCTGTGCCTAAATTGTACCTCCTTGTGTCTAAACATCCCTGCATCCTCCAAGGTTTGTCCTGTGTTGCCTTCTATGCTCCAACCAAAAAAGGCACCCAGCTCCCATCCAGCTCTCACCAGCCTCTTGGTAGGGAGCATGCAGCAAGTGCCCCTGTTAGCCCCTGAATGAGGCCATGTTGAAAGGCTGATAATGCCCATGAGACTTTTCCTCTTGTATAGCAGCAGAATATAGAACAAAATGCATAATGATGTACCCCTAAAGACTACGGTCAGGTGTGACACCTGAATTTGAAAGAGTTTAATGATTAATTTGGACACTTAGAGGACAAAAACTGAATCTTATTCCTGATTGATGATGTTATCTTCCCAAATGCATCCACATGCTTGATTCTTATTACAAATAATAGGTATTAATTATACTACCTTATGATAATTCCTTAATAATTACTTAAGTTCCATTACACTTTTAACACTAATTAGAGCAGGGACTGTATCACAGTTGTTCCTCTTGCAGCAAAGTGCTGTAATCAGTGTGATGAAGAGGCATTTCCATTTTCTCTTTTTTCAGAAAAAGTGTTTTCTGAACCGGTCGCCTCTGAAAAGATCCTGTAGTAGCACATGCTTTCTTGGATAAGCACAGTTCTTTAAGGAGAGCATGGCCTGAACCTGGGTTTCCTGCATTCTCTTCCATGTTTTATTCTTTCCAGACCAGACTGAATCCTTTCTGTTAGCAAACAAGACAGCCAAAAGGCGTGTGCCACCATGCTGAATGACTGTGCCTGAGTAATTTGATCATTATGGCTTATTTCCTGCTATAAATCTTAAAAATATTTTGAAAACCTTTGAAAGAGTTTATAAACTTGTACTTCTCCTGTGTTGCATGCTTTTGTTTCCAGTTGCAATAGCAGATGAGCAACTGCGGAAGAATTGCCACACGTTACCTGTTAAGTCTAAACAAAAGCTAAGAGGCAATTTGCAAAACAACAACAAAAACCATAGGAATATATGTATGGTTGCATTGTCTCAAACAGCAGTACAGGGAGAGAAGATCAAATTTAATAAATTGTTCAAACTTAGGGTGGGAGATGGTTGGATTGAGGAAAAAATATTTATATTCTGGATGTTGGCCTTGCCATCCAATCTGATACTGTTTCACAGACCACATTGGAAAACCAGGCGTGAAGAAGTAGATGTAGAATAAAGATACTCCAGAGGTGACTGTTGCAAGTGCTTCTACACAGTGCTGTCACCAGAAGCAATAGTATGAACCGTCTTGTTATCTCACCCAAGCTGTACTCAGTTTCTGGATGGTTGGTTGGCTATGTCTTCCTTTGTAAGACTTTATTTAATCCATTGTCCCAGGTTGTAACAGAGTAACATTTAAATATGAATCTTGCTAGCAAGCTGCTGACTGTGGTTTTCTAGTTCATGTAGGAAGGCATGGAGAGTGTTATAAAGCATTCTGGAGAAAAAATATAATACTTCTCTAATAGGCTCTATATTAGCCAGAGGAAAATTTTTAGTAACTTGAGACTCCTGTTAGCTAGTACTGCTTGAAATATGATGACGATTGCTCTAAAAGTTGCTTTATTCTGCTTCCCATAAGACATTTCCTGCCCATAGGAGTCACTGGTAGGGTGAAATATCAAAATATTCGTAAGAACTTTCATCAAATATCAAAAGCTCTATATTTCCCTGGAGAGGTTATTTCTCCTATCAAAGGATATGAGAAATTGTCCAGAATCAGTGTTGCCAGAGTTGAGCCTCCTGCTTCCTCCTCTCTCCCTCCCCTCCTCCTCCCAGCTCCCTCTGAGGCTGCAGCTCTCAGCAGCTCTTTCTGCATCCAAGTGCAAGAGTAGGGATGAATAACAACAGACCATCTTAACTCAGCCAGGTCTCTCTTCCCCCGTCAGCCTGTTCCCACCACCACCTTTAAAGTCTCACTGCTGGTCTGTTTGCTTTGCCCTTTTTAAAATTCCTTTCTCTGAGGTGAAGCAGGGGCTATCTAACAGGTCCTTCTCCTTTTTGTCTGCTCCTCTCTTGGCCCAGGCAGTCCCTCTTCTGTCTTTGGACCAGCTTTGGTGCTCATGAGGCCTTTCACTGGGCTGGTTCAGCTTATGAAGCCAGAAGGAAGATTGACACTTTTTTTGGCTACTTTAACTGTCAGGGAACAGAACTGGCCCAGCACAGGGCTGGCCTTCATAGATGGTACAAGGAAAAGGAGAGGCGGGAAGGAGAGGGAAAGCAGGAGATTACCATTCAACATTAGTCTGCCACTAGTTTATTTCAGGTGGTTTAACCCTAAAATTCATCATTAACTTGAGTGAAATTAAAAAATAGTTAATATAAAACCAAGCATAAGAATGAAAAAGCCACATGCTGCTTTGTTGTCCATGCACTGAGTTAGTCTTCATAATAAACAAACAAATTTTGTGCATAATATCTCATGCTCTCTAAGAGACTTGTTTTTGAAGTGGACACCAGTGCATTGTGGCTTCCTTTGGCTCCTGAAGAGCCCACTTTGCTCCATTCTATTCAATATGAGTAACAATATTGCCTTAGATGCCTGAGGATTTGGCCACAGGAAAAAAGTTCTGAACTTTCGGTGCCTATAATGGTTTAACACCTGTTAGTGGTATTAAACAATTGAATAATTAGTAATTAAATATTTAATACCTGTTAATAGTATTACCTTATTCTTCTGTAATGGTTTAATACCTGAATCTGAAATAAATCTGAATAAGAATACAGGGCAATAAAACTTTTGTTCGTTGCTGAAAAAATTCCTGTTTCCCACCTCCCATCCAGTGCCTTATGGTGCAGTCTAGGTAGGTGTGACTCCATTTACCATCACATAATTTTTATGTGACTGAGAGATGAATTTTCCCCCCTAGAGTTATGTAGCAAGATCAGTTTCTTCTGCCTAGAGAAATCAGAGGGCTAAGCTGTGCTGCAGAGTTGCTGACTTGTGTTACAAGTTGTATGGTCATTAATTCCTGAAGAAAAAAGGTAGTCCCCACCAATCAGTCTCCTACATACACGGGAGACATACCACTTATGAAAAATGCCACTGAGAACACATTTTAATTGCCTCATATCTCACATCACCATTTTTACATAGCATACTTTAAATTGAAAAAAACCCATATACTGCTTTTTTTCCTTCATTTAATAATAATGATGCTTTTTGAAGACTAAAAGACTTTTCAAGCCATATCATAGAAGGTTCTTTCTTCTAGTTGCTTTACTCAGAGGTGCAACTCAACACATTCCCTTACAAAACCTTCCAGAGATCTCTGTGCTGATCAGCCTAGGTTTTTATATTTGCTAATTCCTACTTCACATATGTTTGGATCCTCCAGCTCTCACATTGTTCAGATAGGCTCCATATTTCCTACTATCAGCTTGCTCAGTGTTGATGCCTGTTGTCACGAGAGCTTGATACTGTGGCAGGGAGGGCACTGCATTTGAAGCCAAAGTATTTAATGTAGCTAACAGGGACTACCTCTACCCGCAACCCCCACAGAGCTGACTTCAACTTAATCACACAATTATAATCAGATTTTCATTGTATAGCTAAAAGAGAAAAAAAAAAGTGCAAGGTAAAATATGGGGGGTGTCATTATTATTATTTCTAAGTCCTATATATAGACAGTAATGATGAATATCTGGAAATCCTTCTGCCATGATAGCATGGTCCTCTCATTCTGAATAATGTGCAGCCACCAACCCTCCAAGAGGCCCAAACTCAAATAATATCTTAACTGATAAGCTGCAAAACCCCCATTTGTTTATTTGTCTCAGAAAACTGCTGACTGGGACTGTCATATAGAGAAGTCTGCATTCAAAACACTGGATAGATTCTGCTTTTCCTTCCAGATTATCCTGTGTTTTCTGAGAGTGTGGAAAACAGCTGTGAAATTAGGGTGAAAAATATTGTTTGCTGGTTTTGAGCAAGTGCAAGTATTTGTTCTGCTTCTCAGCTGGGACTGAACAGTGTGTGGCAGAAAGCAAGATACCAACTTTCTTACTCCTGAAAGGTTGCACGGCCATGGGTGCTCAACACCATAAATTAGAGCAGCCTTAGGGTGGCCTCTGTTTGCCTGCCTTCACCTGATAGACCTTCAGCCTCCTGGATTCGTATCCTTAAATCACAACTCCTACTGAGACGGCAGGTAAAGGAGAAAAAAAATCACCAAGTGGCCCACTAAATTTAGTTTAGGCCAGGCTAACTTTAAGAGAGCAATAAGCAGCTTTGTCCCACAGCAGAACCTAGCACAGACAAACGATATGTACCTAAGCAGAAGAACTATTTACTCATAAATGTAAATTTGTTTTTTTCATGTATAAAAAACCAAAGGCATCCACAGTCCATGACTATTCTGGCAGATGAAGCCTCTGTAAATGGTGTTACTAGAGTCAGATCCAGACTCATGGTGCTGTTGTGGAGACAGTAAGGGGTGCATTCTTAAAGTATTGAATAGTATGGCCTGTTGGCTGTCATTTCTCCTGTGAATAAATGACTTCTTACTCTCATAGAACAAAGTCCTCAACTAAAAGTCCTCAGGCAAAAGGTCTGGGATGTGGGATGAAAGCTGAAACAGATCTGTCACTCAGTGATGATATGTCACTAGCCACAGAAAACAATTTGTCTCCTCCCCCATCTTTCCATTCCCTGAACATTTTCCATTCCATTACAGGAAAAGTTACTCCAGAAAATGCGGTTTGGGTGCTAGACAATGTCAGTCATGTCTGAAATGCTGTTAAAAGGAACATTGGAAACCAGAAGAGTTCCTTATAGGGATCTGAGTTCCTCATACGCTCTGAGTGCCCTGCCCTGGGGCTGCATGCATCTCAGAACTTTGTAGCCTGGTTTGCTAAATTCACCTGAAACATTTCTGCAGAGAAGTCATTTAGCCTTTCACTTGAGGAGGATGGTCTCTGATGGGAGAAATGGGGACAGAGCAGCTGGAGGGAGGGCTTGTGTTTCACGCTGCAGGTAGGGCACAGCTTTGGGGAGGGAGGCACCATTTCCACCGTTGCCCCTAAAGAGGTTTTTAGGAAAAGCTAATAATATTTCAGGTGGCCAGCGGAATGAAGGGAAAAGTTCAGGCTTGGCTGCAGAGCTAGCTTCAATGGAAGTTAACATTAAGGTTCTGCAGACTCTCCAAACCACAGGACAGCAATAAATCCATAGTCAGACACCACAGAGTTATGTTCTCTTTAGCTCTGGTTTAGTGTGTCCTTCTCAGATCTGGCTTAGCAGGACTTCGGAATTATGCAGCATTTTTACCATTTTACTATTGTGTTGCTTTGATAGAGATATTTTCTTAAGCTGTAAAAATTGCCTGTAATTCACAGTAGTGCTAAAGCAACCGATAAGGCAGGTACTCGTATCTAGGTGGGCCTGAGCATTATTTTTCTGTACGTTGTTTCATCCCTAGAGACCAAATATGTCTATAAAACATTAGAAAACTGTGAACGCAATTTGAGCTCCTGGGGGTGATAATGTTATATAAACTAAACAGGATGAAAGAGATCCTGGTGACTATACAGACTTGGCTGTATCAGTTACAATGGTACAGATATAATTGCTTACAGTTCTAGCCTCGAACATGAAAAAGACCTGCCATTTGGTCATTCCACATTAAATAAACTAGAGATAGCTCTTTGATGTACTGATCTTCTTTTCCTTTGAGGGTACCTATTTAAATCTGGTAACACCCTGCCTGTAATGATGAACAGTGAGGGTCTGAGTCTGCTTTGAGATTGGTGAGCAAGGTCAAATTGTAGTCCCAGTACTAATGCTCCTCATTTTAGAGAGAAAAAACACAACTCTGCCTAGCACTGGCTCACAGCTCTTGAAGTCTGCTTTGTTTCACCTGAAGTTATCTCAAATAGCTTCCCCTGCCCCTCCCCAAATGATCCTCAGCTCCACACAAGCCAGATCTGCTGTTAGCATCTTTTGTTAATACAGTTGTGTGAGTTGGTACCGTAATTTATTTTTTATGACACTTTTACACAGACAGATTCCTTAACATACTCTTAGTTGAAACATCAGCTCCTTCTGCCAGCATAGTTTGTTTCATCCAAGGATGGGCAAGGCATACTTGTCAATAAGCATCACATCTGCACTGGAAGGATCTCTAAGGAAGGAGCTTTACCAGCAAACCTTTTTATTTCATAATAGTGGGTCTTAATCCAGGTTTGCGTTTAGATGGCTCTGTCAGAACAGCAATTCTAGCAACCCCTGTTGACAGCCCATTAGATACATTGCATATTTGAAAAAGTGAGCTTTCTAGTCAGCAAAAACTTTAACTGAAAATGAAGGCCCATAAACTGAATCAAAGCATAGGACCTGCTGTTCAGAAGTGTAGGCATCACTCCACCAAGGTACTTTTACAAAATTTACTTGTAAGGACCTGCTTTAGATAAAGTATTGTCAAGGCAGCATTTCTGCAGGATGCCTTAAGAACAATGACTTTGTATCTATGAACAGTGATTTTCACAGTGTCCAAATGTTTTTACAAAATTACTTTGGCTTTGTCTAATCTACATGAATTGCTAGCTAGAGATAAGAAATAATCTGGGGGGAGTTTATGCTATTTATTTTGAATTTGATGATAAAGCTGAAAATTTAGGGACAGAACTTTGGTTTAGATCAAGCCAAGGAAAACCTGAGGCACTTCAGCAAATGAAGATAAATATATTATAAAACCTACTACTAATAAAATAATGTTGCCATATACTAAGAAAGATGAACTGAAAAACAAGTTATTTCAAAATACTAGCTGAATCCACAAAGTTGTTGGGGTTTTTGAAGTTTCAATTGATTTTATTTTTTTCATCACATTCTTTTCCAGATGACATCCAATTTCAGAAATAATTCCAGCCTCCTTTTATGGTGAATATATTATTTATTAGCAAATTTATTCAGTACAGTTAGCCTATTCTTGCTTATTCATCTGGTGTTCAAGACTGAATCAAAGCAATAAAACCAGAAATTCTGCTAGAGGTTTGTTGGTTGGGGTTTTGGTTGTGGGATTTTTGGTTTTTTGTTGTTGTTTTTTTTTAATGAAGTTTTTTTATGGTAATTTGTATCTAATTAACAAAAGAGAACAAAAATAATGACATTTTAATTCTTTTGACCTTATGAGGCCTTATGCAGGAATCTCTTGTTGCTGACTTTTCTTACAGAAAAGCACACGCAAAGTTTGAGTTGCCATTTTACTCCTCCAGATTAAAAACCTGTTGTTTATTCTAGGTATTAACTTTAATAACAATTAATGTCACTATTTGTCATGGCAGTAGTCTGATTTACTCTTCCCAAGTGCCTAGCACTAATCTATTAGATAGTTTCTTTCTTCCCAGTTCATGCAAGCAGAGTATCCCAGATACATCTGAAATGTAGATAGCAGTGAACTTTTTTTTAGTAATCTATATTATTTTAACAGTCTTTGTCATAAGAGACTTGGCATAGGGTTCAGGTTCAACTCTATTGCATTTAGCCCTTGGAAAGGTTGCCTGTCACTGCAAATTAATCTTTGAATATTGATTAGATATTGATTTCAGTGGGACTGACTTCAGTCCCATTGATTTCATAGAGATTTGGGCATTTCTGGAAATCCCACTTGACGTCTACCTACAAGTTAAATGCCGTATTTCCTTGGAAAAGTATGGCCAATAATATCACATTTTTAAAATGCAGTGTAAGTTCCTGTGTGATTTTAGACAGTTTTGAAAGTTCAGTCCATCTGACCACTCATTTAGGGTGGAATCAAACATATGTTACCTGTTTTCTTAGACCTTGAACCCGTGTAGGGTAGGACAATACTTGGTCCATTTTCCACCACCAGAAATTATTTGATATAGATCTTGTTCTTTAGTTTATTTTCCAATCTATATACATAGTTTAAAAGTCAAACCTGGAAAAGAGAGTTGTTATCACAGCACAAGTACATACAAGTCAGATAAACTATGTGCATGTATATAAGTCACAGGGTGTGCAAAGTTATAGCAATTATTTTAAACCTCTTCAAACTATTTCACATTTGGTAGAGAATGAAAGCACACATATAACTTGGCTTAGTTAATGTGTAGTGATTTAGCAATTCACAGTAACCTGAGGATATTTCAAGTCTTAAGCTGCAACAATCAAACTTATATCTGGTTTCCAAATAATTTCAAAATGTGTGCTTTGGTCTAGAATTTGACTCAGTGATGATTGATGGATAGTTGGGAAAGTTTAGAACAATATGCGAGTTCCAACTTCTAATATATTCTAAAATATGAGAATATTTGAATCTTGTGTCTGTACCCATCTTTAATTGTTTGCAGGTTTCCTTTTTGAGCTGCATTATTTGTTTATCTATTTATTTATATGTTTGTGTCACGTAAAGCTAGCAGTCTGAAGAATGTAAAAGAGCTATGATAGCTTTCTGTGTTCTTTTATTGGTATGGTAATTAATGCCAGAACAATAAAATTTGCATGTGTTTGACTTTGAATGTTAGGCATGCCTGTGTACTAGCATGAAATAAAGACATTTTTATTGCTTTCCACAGCTCTTGTTGTGTACAAATTGCAGCACAATATTGACAGATCAGCTAGCAGTAGACCTAGATTGCACACCAGTTCAATAGGAAGGATGAGAAAACACCAGTACTCCTGCTGGATTGGATTCCATCCTTTTAAAATATCTGTATTTGATCAAACAGTATGGAAGATTGCACATCATATATACACGGCTTATTCCTGAGGTATTTCAAAAAGAAATTTCTGTTAATCTTTTCACTCTTAAGAAGGGAATTCCAAGGGTCCAATATGTACAGTTTTTTCCCCACAAGAAAGGAAAAGAGAGAGAGAACAAGAGTGAGCTACAAGCTGCTAAGAATGCTAAAAAAAAAAAAAAAAGGGGTTGGGGGAATGGGGAAGAAGTTCACATTTCTGTGTTTCCTAAGTAAACGTGTGATCACAGTCATTCCGCCTGTGTCCTGATGGCTTCTTATGACCACAGCAGTAGACTGCTTGAAAAACCAACCAAATAAAAAACTTCATATAAAGAAATTAACACATCTATTTATTTTTTTCCATCTTCTTTTGCTGCCACTCAAGCCAACTTTCCTTTCCACTTGCCTGGAAGCAGCTGTGCTTCCACTTTTTAATTGGAGAAGCAGTGCTGCTTCATATGAGTAGCATTGGCTTTTGGCAGCTTGAGATGTGTTAAATTCAATCAAAATACCCATGAGCAGCAGAGAAATCAGACATTTTTTGCTTCCCACTCATTACTTGTGAAACCTGAATCTTTTCCCAGGTAGCAAGCCCTTCAGTTTTTAATTTACTTTTTAATATTTTTTGCATTTAACCAAGTTAAGTTGAAGAAAGGTAACATTTTATATATTATATGAATTTGTGTCGATGAATGAGATTATTTTGAGAAAACTGCTTATTTCCCACCTATCATTTCCCAGGCTGGTATGTCATTGTTATGAAATGTCATGTCTCTTTGCAGACTGCCTGAAACTGATTGACATAACTGGAGAGGATGCCTTGGAACTATTTCATGGGAGTTGAGGGCATTTGGAAAAAACCTCACTTGTCTGAAAAATCACAGTTTGAAAGAGGGGAGGGAATTAAATATCTCAGCATAAAAAAAAATCATGGTTTTGAGGCATGTAAGGTTTTTTTTAAGAACTGTTTCATTTCCAATTCAAGATGATGTTTCAAATTAGGGGAGGAAGCAGAATGCCCTTATTTCTCATTTTGACACTGTTTTCATGAATAAAATATTGGATAAGTCTAGCCATTGGTTTAATCAGAAAATATTTAAACTGCCTGGAAAAAACAGGTTGCATGATTTTGTCAAGGACTTGTGCATACTTTTATGGGCAACATCTCTACGCATCAATCCAAATATTCTACTCTGCACCCATTTAAGTTAACAAGTTTTATCTCTTTAAATAATGTTGAATAATGGAGAAGGGACTGGAAGAAAGAAGCAAAACCTGTGTCATGGATTTGGATGTTAAAAAAAAGTTGAAAAAGCGAAGTTAAATCATGAAACCTGTCTTGTTCATCCGATGTCAGAGGAACGTAAGAGTGGAATGGATTGTGGAAGGAATGTAGTTGAAAGAGACATGGCTGATTAATTATTTTTTTAAGTGGTGTCATCTGCAGCACTCAGCACTCAGATAGTTCTTCTGTAATCTATATCATATCTGAACGATCCTCCCTATGGAATACATTGACATACGGACTGGCTTAATTCTCAGAAAAATAATCAGTAACAATAGTGGGGACAGCTGGGGGCACACGAGTGGAAGAAGATGCTTCCATACCACCCAGTGCAACTCTAATGCATGGTAATGCAGGCAATTGGGCAAGGAAGATGCAGCCAGACACCCTGGCACGAAGAGAAGGGGAAGAGGAAATACAGACTGTGGTCAGCAGTGGTCCTGGCATCACACAAGGCATCCCCAAGCCTTCAGTAGCTTTGAAGCTACCTGTCTTTGGGAGAGGATGTGAAGTGTTGAAGTTTGCAGACCCAGTCTACTAGAATATTACTTAGCGAAATCATCATTGCTTTCTTCTCCAGACTAGGGCATCCATCCATGCATCAGAAAAGTACTCTTAGTGCGGTTCAGAATCTCTACATAAATACACACTTAAATAATTTATTGAAATATATATTATGTAGCTGTAATACAGGAACACTTTGGTTTGTCATTGAATATGTATAAGGCAAACATTTTCCTTTAAATGATTGCCTGTGGATCTGCTTGGGTTTGTTGTACCAATCTGTATTTAGGACATGCTGTCCTGGAGAAAAACAAAAAATCCAAGCTACAAAAAACTAACAGACAAACAAAAATCTTTTATGGAAATGTATAGAAACTGAAAAGTCATTTCCTGGTACAATACAAATTTGTATATTTTTTAGATTTTTAATTTGCAATGCTAATAATTAATTAGATGAACAGAATGATCTCCATACAATTTCCATATGTATATATTTAAAGCATCTCAAAGAAGAATGCAAGGATAAGAGGGAGAAAGCAGAAGTGAAGAGATGCAGATGTGGTATTTATGACTCAATGTTTTAAATTCTTTTCTATAATAGCTGCAAAATCTCATGGGATCCAG
>JANHGB010003756.1:0-14921 GCA_026283785.1 Coracopsis vasa | reverse complement strand
CTGCCCCATCCCTGGCAGTGTTCAAGGCCAGGTTGGACACAGGGGCTTGGAGCAACCTGCTCTTGTGGAAGGTGTCCCTGCTCATGGCAGGGGTTGGAAGTGGATGAGCTTTAAGGTTCCTTCCAACCCAAACCAGGATGGGATTCTATGATTCTAGTTTGGGAAAACAAGGCATGGAGCAGCCCCAAGGAGAGCTGCTGGGAATTACCAGCATGCAGAGCTGAGGAGGAGGAGGAAGATGAGGATGAGGCTGAGAAGGATGAAGCCCTGTGTTCCACAGGGACAGGGAGGAGGAGGCAAGGCAAAGGGCTGTGGTCTGCCCCGGTTCCTGCCCCACCACCTTGACCTCAGTACATCACAGAGCAGCCCAGCTGTGCAGAGCTGTGTGTAGAAAGGGATGCTTGCAGCAGAGCTGGTGGTCAAACACAGTTGGAATAATGGATGCTGACCCTGGAGACGGAGGGCACCGCTGCCTTCCCATCCCCATTGCTGCACCCAATGCACCATTCTAGGAGCTCCCTTGTTCTCCATGCAAATGGACATCCTCATTGATCGTGGTGCTTGGTGCCTGTCCTCTCCACCACTGCTGATTCTCTCAAAGAATCCAGATCCTGCACTGCCTTTGCCAGTCAAAATCCACACTTTAGAACCACCACTGATTTCCTCCAATAAATAATTAGCACTGAGTCAATCAACGCGTGGGGCCAGGAGACAAACTGGCACAGCTTCCTTAGCGGAGGCGCGCTCCAGACTGTAAAGCAAACACAGAGCCTGAGCGAGCCGCTTACAGTAGTTGTGGGAGTGCCTAATTGGAATAGCACTTTCCAGCCGCAGGGAAGGGCAGCAGGGATGCAGCTCCCCAGGGTTCGGGCAGCCGCGGCCATCACCACGGACTCCAGCCTCTTGGAGCTGTTCTCCCAAGCAGCTGCAACCACCGTGAAGGTGGTGACAGGAATTTGGGGGCTTTGGCTGAAACGCCTCCATGTGTTTCATGCCGGGGCCCGGTGATGGGAGCAGCTGGAAGGGAAGGAGAGGGCAGCAGCTGAGAAGAAGCCGCGTTTAGGCAGGATGAGCACAGCCCAATAACAATGAAGTGATGTAAACCCAAAGCCTATCTTCAGCAATTAATTAGCGTGGTTCCATATAAACAGCCCCAGTGGTAACCCCAGCTTGGCTTCTGCTGCACCAGCAGACACTGACTCACACAACGCTGCACTCCGAGGTTTGGAATGGCTGTTTTGGCTACAAGCTCATAGAAAAAGGGCAAAAAGGGGCAGGTGGGGCTTGAGGAATGAATAAAGAGCAAATTCTCATGGAATTCAGAGCCTATTTAAAAATAGGATTAAATGCAATTTATTTTAGAACTTCAATGAAACAGTGTCTCTGTGGGTTTCTAAATGAGTTCATAATCCAGAAAGCTGCGGTTTATTGGGCCTGTAGGGACAGGACAAGGGGAATGGCTTTAACCTGAGAAGGGAGATTGAGATGAGCTCTTAGGAAGTTCTTCCCTGTGAGGGTGGTGAGGCATCTTTTATTTTTCCCTTGGCAATCACAGCCAAGTGGAATACGTGATGTCTTCCACACTTAGAAAACAACAGGTTTCCTTGGGGTTATCCTGAAGTGAACTCCATTTAGGGCCCCAACCCAGGCAGAGCAAGTTAAAAGAGGTCTTTCCACTAACTTAGGTGGGAACCGAAAACTTGTGAAGTAAATGTTGGCCCATCTTTTCCAACACAGGAATTTTGTACTAAGTCCGCTAGGGAGTAATTCCTTCATTAAATACAGAAGAAACACAGGACTGTGTGTTAGTTACCACGAAGAGAAGCAGGTGCTCCTAACGTGACTTCCAGACACTGAAGGAAAAGAAGACCCAGCTCAGCCCCAATGCTCTGGCAAGCAGACATCGTGGTGTGCTGGATTCTCCACGTGCTTTTGATGTACCCAACACGGAGAGCAGCGAGTGCCAGGGGAGAGGAGCCATGGGTCCTTCCAGGATTGACACCCCGGGCTGGCTCCTGCTGCCCGCTGCTCCTCAAGGAGTGGTGCCGGCTCCCTGGATTCATGGGATTGCAATCTGACAGACACAGATCGCACTGCTCTCCCCAAAGGCCTCTGTAAGGTCACTTCATTTCTGCACATCTCAGCTTTGCAACCTGAAAACAGGCTCTTCCTCCTGTCCGTCTCACAGCAAGATTTCCATCCTCCATCCATTGCTCCTGGAGATGCCAGAGGGTGGACATGCCAGATCCTACCTGGTGTTAGCCTCCTCTGAGGCCAACCCCTTCCCTACAGCTCCACCATCAGCCCCACTGATGGACAAAGCTACAGAAAGAGGAACTATTGCCACAAACACTTCTCCTTGCACTAAAAGGCCAAACCCACAGTATCCTACTCACATCCATCATATGATTTATTGTGGTGTCCCTGCCCATGGCAGGGGGTTGGACTAGATGATCTCTTAGGTCCCTTCCAACCCAAACCATTCTATGAGTATTCAGGATGATCATGATTTATGAGATAGGTGTGTTTTGCTTCTGCAGGAGACCAAGCTCTATTGTCAAAAAAGCAAATGAATTTGCACTGACTCAAGGATGTTACATGCATTTACACGTCCAGCTGTACTGGATGGAGTATGAGGTGTATCCAACTGAAAACCCATGGGAACTGGGACTCTCCCTCAGGCAGCGTGCACTGTGTTTGCAGGGGTGGGCACTGCATGAACACACCAAGTGTCATTATGGTGTATGCTCTGCAGAGAGGCAAGAGGGGCCCGGGGTCAGACTGAGCCTGTGAGATGGGACTGTGGGCACAGGGCTGGCCTCCTCCATCGTATCTGCTCTGTGGTGGTCTTATGGGGGATGGAAATGGAAAACAAATGGGGTGGTTTTATATGTCACATAATGCTGGGCTAGGAAAAGCAAAACAAAGCAAGAACTTCATTATGCTTAGAAACATCCCTGTTTCATTAGAAACCAAATACGTTTTGTCTTCAGTGCCCATAAAGCAAATGCCTGGGAAATATCACAAGCAATCCATTCCTTCTTCTGGCCTGCTCCGAAAAGCCACACTGACGGGAATGCTCACGTGGGTTGGATGGGAGCCAATATACAAAATGTTTAGGGGCCCCTTGGTGCATTCAGCAAAAGTAAATCCCATTTAGGCTCCAGCCTTGCTCAGAGACTTCCCTCTCAGGCACTTCCAATGGGCCAGGAAGGTCTTTTCTACACCCCAAAACTCTTTTGGGGTGTCTGTACATGACATACTGCCTGGAATTTGTGTCTGTTGGTGTCCATCCGCATCCACATGAGGAATGGACCCTAGATATGTTATAGGTCTATAGGAAAACATTGAGCTTATTTGAAGTGCTTGGCATCTATAAGTAGGAGCTGCAAGCTTTCCATGCTGGGAGGAGGTAGGAAATCATCGGGGTGACTGTTCAAGTCACACAGCCTCACACTTTTGTTCTCCACAGCAGCGGGTGCCAGCAGCCCAAGGTTGAGGCACCTGCATTTCCTACTGACACGCAGGCCAGGAATGCAGAGGAAGTGCCTGGGAAGGGCGATGGAAGGGAACCAGATTTCTTTATAAACTAACAAGCCTCAAATGAATGTTCAAAGGAAATTACTTTAGTTTCTTGCACAGAAAGTTTTAGGTGAATGTGATTTGATAGCCTCCGAGAGGAAAAAAACAGGAGACAGGAAAAAACCTTCCAGAGAACACTTCAGAGCAGGGTTACACAACCCTGGGGGTGCGAGTGGGGAGAAGCAGAGAATTCCAGCTACAGAGAAACCGTATCCAAAGCAGTGAGATGCTGGGATGCGGGAGACGCCAAGGGCTGGATGTGTCCCCAGACAACTCCAACCGGGACCAGAAACCAACACCCCTACAGAATGAAGATGTTTCTTTATGCCTTATATCAACCACTCCAACTTTAAACACTCTGTTTCTGAACACATCAGCACTGCAACAAAAGCTTTCTCAGTATAAGAACATGAGAGTTGAGAGTTTTCTCAGTATAAGAACATGAAATAGATGAGGCGAACTGTTAGCTGGCATAAAGCAGCAGGGATGAGCACACTTGGACACAGCTCCGCAGACTGACACCAGGCAGAGATCCAGTGTCCCTGATTAGCCACCCCCGAGGAGGGTTATATAAAAAAGGCCTTGGAAAACACAACAATGAATTTGCCACCTGGGTGTAATTTGTGGATTTCGGTATTTGTTTAGCTCATCACATATTTCATCTCACATGAAGCAGCCCTAAAGTAGCGTCATACTCTGCCGAACGTCAAATAACTCCATAAATGGACATGAATTAACAAGAGTTCAGCTCAAACCAGAGTCAGGCTTCGTGGTTTGTTTGGGCTCTGTGTCCTGCCTGCTCCCCCGCTTGGGTGCGATTCCACAGCGGAAAGTCTTTCCCCACCGTCCCGCTTCGAGCTGATGCTCAGACCTAATGGTGTGTGCAGTTTGGTCTCTTTTGAGCTTTTTACAGCGGGTGACCCAATCTGATGAGCTAACAGGAACCTTACATCATTACAGAGGAGAAAGCTCTCTCCGGGACTAAAAATACCACGTTTGATTGTCCAAAAGGAAAGAAAAATTGTGCTTCCCTAAGCATGTTGTAATGATCCAGTTGGACACGGGCCGGAACGGCCTCTTATTCATTGATTCCATCTTCATAGTCACAGAAATAGAGAAAAGACCTTCTAAGCTGCTCCATTCAGTGAAGAATATTTTCCTGACAGCACTATCCAAATGTTTTTCGCCAAGTTCAGCTCAGGGACTTCCACTATTTCCTTTGTCAAAGCTCTTCTGGGAGCAGAAACTCTCAGTTGTTGGGGTTTTTTCCCTGGTATCTGTTGTTGTCAGCTGGATTTCATCCCTGCCTGACAGCATGGAAATGGCGTGTGCAGCGTGGGGTCTGTGGGAGGGTGGGATGGAGGCTGTGTGCTGGCTGGGGACAACCTGCCAACAGATCCTTTCCAAGTGAGTCACCAGCAGTTGATGGTCAGTGGCGGTGAGATGCAGAGAGACCTCTCTGCTGGTGAGCTCAGCTACATGCCTGCTCCCTCCCAGCTTCAGCTTATGGACTATCGAGATGCTCGAGGTGTCTGTGGCACTTAAACAGCACTGGACATCTCTCCTCCTTCAGCTCGTCAGACCCCATCTGACTTGAGAATGAGGTCTAATGACAAAACTGGCCTTGATATGAGCCAGAGCTGAGGTCCAATGACCTCCAGAGGTCTGGTCCAGCCTCTTGTGCTCTGTGATCACAGAACCATAGAATCAACCACATTGGAAAAGGCTTTAAGATCATCAAGTCCAACTGTTCCCGCAGTACTGCCAAAGCCACCACTAACCCATGTCACTGAGGGCCTTGTCTACATGGTTTGTGAACAATTCCACACTTCCAAAGACAGTTGTAGGTGTATTTAGTACACCTATTAATAACAATAAATAGTGCACCCATACAAGGCTAGGCTGGATGGGGCTTGGAGCAAGCTGCTCTAGTGGAAGGTGTCCGTGCCCATGGCAGGGGTTGGAGCTGGATGAGCTTTAAGGTCCCTTCAACCCAAATCAGTCTGGAATTCTATGATTCTATTTAAAAAATTCTACAAAAGCACAACTTGGAAAACTGGGGCTCCATAAACTGAAAAGCTTCCTCAAACACACGTTTAAATCATTTATCCTTCTCCTGAGGCATTCTGACCAGGCACAATCGGCTCCGCATCCATGAAAACAGGAAAGTAAATATCCACCTGTGCCAAGTATTTGTATTCTCCCTCCCTTGGCAGTGACACTGACTGCTTTAAAAGTAGTGCTGCAGTTAAGATATTGAAAGAAGCAGTGAGTGGTGTCCCTTGGGCCTGATAGGGTTTTCCTGAAGATGAGCAAACAGAGGCAAGGCCACGGTGCTGGGTGGCTGGATGGCAGAGGCAGGTCAATGGTAGTGCTGCTGAGAAGAAATAATGAGCTTTAGAGCACTGCTGAGGTTTAAAGCCAACCAAAAAGCCATATTACATCTTCAAAGAGGCACAGAGGAATTAGAAAGGCTGAACAGTTCGTCCTTCCTGCACATCTTCCTGGCCATAGCCACAGGCAGGTCATACCCTTTCCTAAGAGAGCCAGAAAAAGGCTGAAGAGCACAAGGGCTGCATGTGTTAATAAAGAAATAGTGAGATCCGACTCTTTCTTAGATGGAACCAATGATTATCCACTGAACACTGTGGATAATGGCCAAGCTGCTCATCGAAATGATATCCCCATCATTACTGGTGGAACTTTTCTATGGACATCACTGAATGTTGAATCAAAGTTTTCAGTGCTGTTAGGCACGTTTTTGTGCGGTATCACCTACAACCTTGCAGGTTCTTAAATATAATGTATCTTATTTAAACTCCGAGGACAAATTCTACTCCAAATCATGCAACACAGCTCTCTCCACCTAAATGAGCTGCTCAGATGCCGCCAAAGGCAGAAATCCAGCCTGGCCAACGCAGTTTCTGAGTAGCACATTTCTGTCTCTCCACTTCCTCGCACTCCAGTAAATGTCAGGGCTGTTTCTCTGAGTAATGACAAATCCTCATAAATACTTTAAACTTGTGTTCAGGCTCAGCTTTTCCACATCCGAGTAACTGCATGCTTGGAATGAGGGGAAAAGAAAATGAAATTACCATTTGTGCAGGAGTAGTTTCAAGGAATACGCTGCAGAAGGTAACCTTGCTCAATGCTCTGAAGAGATCAGAGGAGCGTCTTCAATGGCAGGAGCCTGCAGCTTAATAGCCACATAATTATGTGTTAAGAACCTAATGATACCAGAGAAAAGAGATGGACAAAGATGTGCTTGGGCTTCTCTGAACAGGGATGTTGATGTGTGTTGTCCTCTGGCTGTAGCCATCACTTTCTCACTCTCAGCCTGGACCATGGCCATCTTAGCTGTCATTTCAGTCCGCGGTGAGAATGCCCCACAATGAAACCTGATAAAACTAATCTTCTTTGACTGAAACCTATTCATGCAACCAGCCAAGCAGGTATGGGAAGGGTGCTGAGGAACCGGAGGGGATAACTGCATCGCCCACACAGCTCCAGCTGAAAAGGATGGGCACCTACACCCTACAACGACAAACACGGGGGAAATCCAGACAGCTCAGACCTGAGGGGGCAGGTACGGGGCTGGAGGGCCTGACAGATGAAAGGAGCAGTGATGGATGGTGTTGTAGCAACAGTCACTGCAAAAGCAGAGAAGGGAACAAAAGAAACAGGATACGGCTGTTTAAGGAGGTAGATATGTCACATTCCTGCAAGCATTTATGAATTCCTGCTTATGTGCTAGAATGCAAATATTGCCAATTGCTTCTATTTCATTTTTTGCCTACTCAGTAAAGTTACTGCCTGTACTCAGGGTTCTGGATTTGTGCTGCTCCATTTGTGGAATCTGGTCATACACATGCAAACTTCAGGAATATTAAGAGAGAAATCAGACAAGAGACATAGTAATTCCAAAGGCCAATACTGAATTGTTATGGCAATCTTGAAAGTTGTATTTGCATGTTATTTGTGTGCTTTTGGTCTCACTTGGGGCCTAGGAGATGCACTTCCAGAAAGAGCACGGCTTTGGCACCAAAGCGTCTTAATTCTGAGTTTCTTCATCTCGTGCTCATGGACAATGGATGCTTATCCTCATGTCTAGCTCGAGCATCTCAGAGCATTTCACCTCAAAGTTCAAGCAAAATATTTTCCAAAAGATGTTTGGAAATCCTCCTCCAGCAATCCATAGAACTCAGGAAACTGGGAGAGCTCAGATTGTTAAACACGCCTCTCGCATCCAGGATAAACACCACCAAATATGCTCTGCATTTTCCATTGGATTCTAGGGATGTCTCCTTCAGTTCCCCAGGGCAATAAGAACTGATTTTGTTCACTAACACTGTGTGTTAGTGGATTTCACGTGTGGCGTGAAGATGCTTGTGCCTCTTTAGGTAACTTCTACAGAGGTCCTGCAAGTGTTGAAGAACTGCCTGAGTGGAGGGAAAGAAGCATCCATGCAAGGACTGAGCTGAGCTGTGTCTTACATCCTATTATCATGCCCTAAGCAATTTTGTTGGCATTGCTTTGCCCTTGCCATGCAGGTTACACTTTGTAGAGCGCAGCCTTTTACATTGGCTGCGGACTGCTTGCTCTGGACACCCTCAGCACAGCATGAACACCTTAGCACAGGGTGAGACACCAGCTGATGGACTGGGCTAAATGAATTCAGGCAGAACGCACAGGGATAAAGTATCACAAAGCTTACACCCCTATATTTTAGCGTACTGTTTGTCCCTCTGTCCCTATCAGTGGGATGTTTTGTAATGAATGGGAAAGCTTCTCTGAAACCCACCTACAGAAACCTTTGTGATTCCTGAGGCTTAATCCCGGCATCTGTGGAACTCGGCCTTTCAAGAACAGTTAGTTTGCTGTATTATTTCTGACTGATAAAAGGCAAACTCTCCTTGACCTGCATAAATTGAGAACATTCAGCTGAATTTTCTCCAGTTGTCTGCATTCTGGAGCTGTACGACACCCAAAAAAGGAAGCATCACTATCAAGAGAGGCAAGAGTCGGGGTGATAAACGCTGACATCCCAAAGAAAGGCTGGGGACCTCCTTGGCTGAATAGGTACAATCGCTTGGTTCCTACTGCATGAAATCCTGATACTGAAAATGTACCAGATTTGTTTCCAGGACATGCCAACAGCTGACATCTGTCCTGATTTCGTAAGGAAAACACACAAAAGCTCAGTGTTCAGCTGCTCAGTGAAGTGACTCACATCAGACCAGAGGTTTTGACTTTGTTCTTCCAGGCACTGTTTCTGATGGGAAATCAATCAGTTTAAGCCCATAATGGGAACAATTAGCCTTACAGAAGAAGCAGATCAGTTGTAATCTCATCTTCTGCTTACAATATTATGCCAATATTTCTTCTTACTTTCTCAACTGCTGCTCATCAGTCACATTGCTGTGCCTGCACAGAGGTTGCAGCTCATGGAGGGAGAGGAAGAGCCTGGGTTAATCCTGCCCTCGCTGTCAGTGCCAGGGCAGCAGCTGAAGCTGTCGGGAGGAGGTTGTGCCCCCCAAAGCAAACAGCTCCTTGCATCTGGTCAATATATTCATAGGATTACAGAATGGTTTGGGTTGGAAGGGACCTTAAAGGGTCACGCTGCTGGGGATGCAGCCCAGGACACAGTTTGTTTCTGGGATGCAAGCACACACTGCGGGTCATGGGGAGCTTCTCACTGACCAACACCCCCAAGTCCTTCTCCTCAGGGCTGCTCTCAATCCAGTGCCCCCAGCATGTGCTTGTGCTGGGGATTGCCCCAACCCAAGTGCAGGACCTTGCACATGGCCTTGCTGAATTCCATGAGGTTTGTACTGGCCCCACTCTCCAGCCCATCCAGGTGCTTCTGGATGGCAATGGGTTTGGCTGTTGAAAGCAGTATGAAATATCTCGTGAGCATTGCGAGCCCTGACAAGCTGCCTTGTCCTTCTCCAGAGCCTTCCACAAGGCTGCCTGTTATCAAGAACAAGCTGCTGCTGTGCTCCGACACGAGCCGACCACGCTGTGTCATTGCTTCCCAGTGTTCCCCTTGGGAAATCCACTCGCCAGCTCTTATCTTGTGTTTAGTCTGCGATGTTCGTGAGGTAGGGATTTATCCTTGCTGCTCAGCAAAACCCCAGCTCTGTGAGGTTCTGGAGTCTGATGAACAAGAATAATGTGTAAAAATTGTCTCATGACTATTTGCCAGAAGAATAAAGTGCATTTTGGGTCAGGCTCTGCTGCCTTTCACCCTCTGAACACATCTCAGACAAAGGATTCACCCTGGTCCTTTCTGTGAATCTGTGTCTGCTTCACGGTGTTTAAGAGAATCAAAGATAGAACTCCTAGCACGTAGTTTTCTCTGTGGCAATCCTACAAAGCCAGGGAGCCTGGGGACCCAAGAGGTTGCTCCACCTGAAGATGATTACAGAAGAAATTCTACTGGACCTAGGAGGTTTCTTTCATTATCCTAATGATTTCTATCACAGCTGGGTTTTTCTCTGTGGGATGCTGAGACCGGCGAGATAAACCTTTAAGGAATGATTTAGACAAACAAATGAATTAAAGAGAATTCGGAATGACAGTTCCCAACACTTGGGCATCCGCCAAAGAACTCTCAAAAGCCAAAATAATAACTCAGATCTGAGAGATCCTGCAAAGCCTATAAATTAAGTAATCCTTGGGAAGCCTGCAGTTAAATCTGCCACAGGGTTGAGAGTTGCCTGGACTTCATCCAAATAATGAGTTTCAAAATTAACTGGTTTCACAGGATGTTGGGTTTGGGGATATTTGGGAATTTTTAAGCTATTAAGTAAAGAAATAAACTGAAACCCTGAAGAATCTGTCGTACATAAATCCCATCGGGTTAAGAAGGCACCAGAAAGGACTCAGTTAAGCAATAGAAATGGAAATGAAGATGAAACTGTCAGGGACTGATTAATGTAAGAAAAGATATATTTCTTGGAGTTTATATATATTGGAGTATATGTAATATACTCCAAGAAATACTGACTACAGGGAGGACAAATTGCACAAATGCCATGAAACATTGCTTGGAGTCTTTTCTCCCACAATAGTTTTGAATTCCTGTGACTGAGAAAGGTCATCTCTGTGTTACACAGGAATATGTAGTATTAACGTATTACAGCCCTCTCTACACCAAAGGCAGGTCAAAGCAAAGTTCAGTTGACACTTTTCACAAGAGCTTTCTGCATGAAGTAGGGACCTGCCAAATGAACCTTTATTAAAACCTCTTGCAGTTCAATCACTTGTACTATAATAATCACCTTCCCACACTTCAGATGCCCTTTCAGTCTATGCCTTCAGCCAAAAAACATCTGATTTCACTTTGTCTTCTTCAGTTGCCATTCCATCAACAAACTGGATTAACGTTTCCAAATATGCTCTTTCTAGAAGGTAAATCAGGCATGACTGATGGATGAGTGAAAACTGCAATTCCCAGCACATTCGCAGTTGCAGATCACATATCCCCGTTGAATAGCTAATCACACAGTGGAACATATTCTGGCTAGAAATGGAAAGGTAGCTGGAGTAACTACCAGGTCATAGAGGTGCCAGCAGTCATGATGGGGGCTCCACAAACATTTGGGTGGATCTCCAGGAAGATGCTGCTGTTTTAGGGGAGTCATAAGTGCCACATGGATGTCATGAAGCCACTTCATAATCCAAGCTGTGCCTGCCAGGAATAAAGCAGAAAGTGCATGAGGATACACTGAGCAGCTTGTTGAGTTGAGCTGAAAGCAACCAAGAGAGATGCTCCTGCTCTAGCAAGTGGAGTGTACAGGTTGAGATTTTTAGGTCCTCATGTAAAAATAACCCCATCCATCAATAGAGTGGCTGAATTCTACCTTGAACTCTGAAAAACAAAGAAGCTTTATCTTAGCATCATCATTTATTGAACTTACAAGGTTTATCAGGTACTTTTTTCACAGTCTGAAATAAATCTTTCATGAAGGGCCTGGGGGCCATGCAAAGAGGAGGCAACTTATCACTGACTGATAGTCAGATTGTGTCTATCCATCGATTCAGGGATGACTAACTTCTGCAAGAAGGAAAGCAGTGAAGAAAATGTTCATAGCAACTCGTACACCAACTTATCACCCTTAAACTGATGTGAGCATCTCATTTCTACTTCCACTAGACCCAGCCTGCTGCTAGAGAGGACTCTGGGCTGACTTTAGCCTCCTGAAACTGCTGTAAGGAGAAACAGCCATAGTCTAGAAGGCAGTTTGTAGAGCAAGAAAATCTCCTGGCCTGGAGAAGAACTATCAAGCCATAACTGTGCTTGAAGTCCCTCTCATGTGGGGAGATGTTCATAAACAGCTTTGGGGGGTCATTATCAGTCCTCCCAGATAAGCATGGGACCTCTGCTAGACACTGGGAGGTGGGTAAATGGAAAACCTGAATGTACATTCAAACTGGAACACAAAGCTGAATAGCTGTAATTTACCCAGTCTGTGATAACAAAGGAAGGAAACCACGAGTGTCACCAGCAGCACAGAAGAGCCAGAATGGAATATTCAAACAAGAAACAAAGAGGTGATAAGGCTTCAGAGTGGAAAAATACTGGAAACAAACACCGAGGAAAATACTGAAGGGGGGAAAGATAAAGTGACTGGAGTGATGAGATTGGATTCATGAACACGTTTGACCTCTCTTTTGAATAATGTGTGCTCTGTGTTAGAGCTTGCTGCAGGGTTTCAGCACTCAGCTGAAGAATGAGCATGATGTAGATACTGTGTTTTGGCTGGACGTTGAGGCTGGCTCCTACAGCAAGGTTCATATCATCTCCTGTTGGTTCTGCTGATCCCCCATCCAGAAGGAGAGTTCCGGTTAGGGTTTGGAAATGAATTATAATTGAAAAGTTCTCAAGTGGTCAAAGGCAGAGCAGAAATTTATGGTCCTGGTTTGGTTGATCAAAGTGGGAGTACGACTGGGCCCTTTGCAGGCTGCAGGATTGTGCTTCTCATAGACAGCACGTGGGAAAAGATATGTGAGCAACTGAAAGAAATAAAGCATCTGTGAAACATGGAGCTCTTTAGTTCATGTTCTCATTCCCCAAATCCTGGGGAAAAAACATCTATGGCTGACAGAAGGCTGCCAAATTAATTCCTGACGCAGCTCTGAAAGCTGAGGGCTGCTCTACATGTGGACACTTCCCATCAGGAGCAGTTCAACTGCAGGTACTTTTATTCAGAGTCAAACTGCCTCTCCTTCAGCTCAGTTCGATGTAGTCTGGAATGCAGTCTCATTTGAAAGAAGCCCACCCACAATTTTATACCAATTATAATCATGTTTTACTTGGGTTGAGGTTGTGACAAGCTTTAAGTTATGTGAGGGGTAACCTAGGCCCTGAGGAGAAAGCGCCTCGCAGCCAGCAGCTTTCCCATCAGCTTTTGAAATTAATACTTTAAAAGTGGGGATTTCTGTGTTTTGATCATCAACCTCCTATGCCAGCAAATCACTCTGAACCCCCGACAGTCTGCTGCTCAGCAGAGCCTGCCCCTCACAGCCCACGTGCAATTTAGGTAATGAAGCCCTGAAGAATGCCGGTGGGAATTTTTCGACTCCATAGAACTTGCAGGCTCCATTTTCTTCCCTGCTCTTTCCCTGCTCTCTGTTTTTGTTGTTGTTACTTCCCAGCAGACTTGGTTTCTTTTACAGGAAGGATTGTTTTGGATTCCCTCGTAAGAGGACGGAGATGCCAGCGCTGACACCGCATTCATGCACATCTTTAACTCAGTCCCTTCGGGAGAGCTCCTCGGCACCAGAGAGAGCAGCAGAGGTGGGACATGAACTAGTCCTGAGCTCTCTGCAAGGCACAGTGTTTGGCTGGGTGGATTTCCTAGCGCAAGCAAGGAAACCTCAGGCCAGCCTCCTCCCTGACTTCGGCAGGCTGGGTGATATCATGCAGGAATGAGGAGGTATGATTCATCACCGCTGCACAGACAAAAGTCAGCTTTTACGGCCTCTCCTGGTGCAGGCGCACGCTTGCATGGAACAAAGAGTAGGGGTGGAAGCTCTGCGGGTACCAGCTGCAGCTGAACCGCTCCTCTGGAGGCACCTTTTGAGCAAAGCAAACAGAGTTTATTGTGTTTGGGGTGCGTGACACAGGACGCTCGCTGTGTTCACATCGCTACATCACAAGGCTGCAGCATAGCTCAGGAGTGTGTTTAAAAGGGACATGGTCACACAAACCCTCCCGTGTCAGGAGCAAACGCCTGCAGACAGATTTCACAGCAAACAGCACGTAAATCAAACTCACAGAAACCGGGCAACAAGAAGGTGCTTGATGAAACTGGAAAATGAAACCTTTATTAGGCCCTTTTCTCTGAAGTGGGATATTCCGGCCTGGCCCTTTCCAGGAAGAGAGGGAGGATCACAGCCGTTCTGAGGTTTGCTCTCAGCTTTTGGGGGGGGATGCTGAGCAGCTGTGCTGACCACCCATCCCAACCCCAAGCTATGGCTGCGTGCCTATGAGCCATCACTTCAAACACCCTCTAAACATCTTCTGGGTGCTTTGACAGCTACCACTGGAAGCCGGAATGCTCCACAGAGCCTGGTGCTTCCCCTGCAAGGACGCAGTGATCACAGAATCACAGCACGGTCTGGGTTGGAAGGGACCTTCAAAGCTCATCCAGTTCCAACCCCCTGCAATGTGCAGGAACATCTTCAACTAGATCAGGTTGCTCAGAACCACTTCCAGCCTGGCCTTGGATGTCTCCAGGGATGGAGCATCCACCACCTCTGGGCAACCTGTGCCTCTATTTTACTACTCTCATTCTAAAGGATTTCTTCCTCACATCCAGCCTGAATGTCCCCTTTTTCAGTTTAAAACCATCACCCCATGTCCTATCACAACAGGCCCTGCTAAAAGGTATCTCTCAATCTTTCTCATAGGCCCCTTTTTAAGTACTGAAATGCAGCATAAGGTCTCCCCAGAGTCCTCTCTTCTCCAGGCTGATGGGGTGCACTGGCCAAGAGATCCCCAAGCTGCTTTACACCCAAATCTGAGTTATTTCCTTGAAGTTTTCTCTCTTCTTTTTTAACATACTGCTCACTGTGGATGTAACAGTTGTGACCACACATTTACAGACTTATTACACGATTTTCCTACCACTCTGGAGGATGGAGGCGCATTAAGTAAAGGCTTTGGTCGCACCAAATGTGCGTGCTTTGCTTTACTACTGTGAGCAGCAGCTTTAAACCCCACGGGGGGAAAGGTCTGGGGGAAAACCCCTGGTAAATCTCAGCCCCCCCGAAGGCCGGGGAGGGTCGGTCCCGCCTCCCCGCCACGCCCCGCTCGGGCGGGGCGTGGCGGG
>JANHGB010003749.1:30754-55701 GCA_026283785.1 Coracopsis vasa | reverse complement strand
GATGGCGACAGCCGCGAGCAGCTGCTGCGCGGCACCGCCAGGCCCCGGAGTCGCCCAGCACCAGCCGCCCGCCAGTACGCACCTCCGCAACCGCAGCGCCGGGAGGCGTTATCCGGCCAGCACCGACACCCGCAGAGAGGCGGGAGGCACGAAGCAGCGTTTCTGAAAGCACAGCCCCAAACCTTGCCGTGAAGCAAAAGCCTGAAGTAGAATCACGGACTACGAGGAGGCTGGTTGGGTGCTAGAGAGTGAGCGCTCTTTGAAACTTCAGCCAAGGGTAGGCCTGCGAGAGAAACGCAGCTTGTCCTGCTTAACCTGGTGAGAGATGTTGCCAAGTAAAGAGTGGTATGATGAAAATATACATTTGGTTGGTTGAATTTAAGTCATGCACTTGCTACGAGCTAGGAACCCCGTTTTAAAATGGTCCCACAAAAAACCCAACGCAACATGAAATTAAGTTGAAGTGATCTTTGCATTTCAAAATAAAACCATTATTAAAACTTAATCTAAAGTCAGCATGACATCCTTTCAAGAAGCTTTTAGTAGAGCTGTGACTTGTATGATAGAAACAAAGGAGAATTCAAACTTGAAACTTATCTTGCCATGCAGGATGCGTGAAGGGTAATCCACAATTCCTTTTTTAAAAGTGCATAACCTCACTGGGTTACTATGATACAGAAAATGCTATGATACACATAATCATTCTAAATATAAAACCTGACATCTCTGAGGGACTATGTAATGCTGCATGTTTAAAATACATGTTGTATTTCACTATTTGACTACACTACAGGAAGATCTATGGGAAAAGGAAGTGCCAGAACAGTACTGCACATTAAAGTTAGGTTTTACGTAAGCATTCTGACAGAAATACCAAGTTTCAATAGGTTGTATGCATATGAAATGGATTTAAAAGAAGCCATTTTTTGACCAAAAGTGATGCCTGATCATTAACAAGTAAAACTGCTTGTTAAGATAAAAACAAAAAGCCAAACATGGACATACAGCTGTACCAGACTATTCTCTGTTTATACTATTGATACCTGTTTGATCTATGATAAAATGCTGATCAGCAATACCTTACACTGCTCATTTTTCACAGCCATGTACTAGGTTGTGTAAGTCTGCATGTACATCATCCAGTGTTCAACAAAGGAAACCATATATACAGAATATGAAAAAGTATGATCTTATTGTAACATAAAAGCCAACAACTTCCAGTTTTAAGTGTATCAATTTTCTAAAATACTGCTCCTACAAGCAGCTATCTAGCACCTCCATTTAGTAAAAGCATGAAAGGTTAATGCTCTCTCAGGAAAGCATTAGTAGTAAGAAATAGGAATTCAGTAAGAAACTAAACTTACTGTTAGGGACCTTCCTCCTGCCCACATTTAGAGCCACAATCATCTAGCTAGATGGTTATTTTTAGTGCAGGCTCCTGCTTAAAGAGAAGGGAGGAAGGAAGTACCCAAAATTAGAAAGACCAAATCACTATGTGAATATTCTAAGAAAATACTGTAAGACAAAAAGTCTCTTACCGAATTAACAGCAATATAAAAAATACATCATTCTTGGTAATGTATCTTACTTGTTCATGGTTTCACACTGCTTTCACACTAATGGAAACAGCAACACTTTACATTTTGCACTCATATATTCCAAGTAATACACAATGGCTGTTATGCAGAATCATTATCAGGAGACTACTCGCATGTGGTAGGTTAAGGTGTAAAGCCTTGTTCCACAGTGAAGTCCAGATCAATAACTAGTATATCCAGTTCTGTTGTATAAATACTGATTCCTACACACACATACTATATGTAACTTTCAAAGTACTTTCCATCACAGAATCGATCATACTATGGCATGCTGCACTGAGTACCTGCTGGCAACATACATAACTTTGCTGATGGATATCATTCTCAGTGTACTCTTAATCTGTGCATTTACTAACATAATGCACACAGTGCACATGAAATCACATATTCAGACAGTAAGGTGTTGTAATGTTGGCAAAAAGGCTTTTTCTACCCCAGATTTTCCAAGTTTATCTTGAAATAATTCTGTTACTGCACACTGAAAGAAAAAGTTAGCAAAGGAAAGTTACCTTCTGTATTAAGAACCTCTCAGCAGTAAGTAATTTGTGTTCTACCCCCAGCATCACAGACACAAAATATATTGTTACTGCTGAGAAAACACCCATTTGAGTAAGAGATAAACATCAGAAGGGACTTTATAAAGCAACATTTTGCATTCTTAAAGAGGAAAATTTGTTGAAGTACTCACATAAGCCAAGCCAGACATACTACAGTGAACACTCATTCCTTTTTCCACTACTGAAGAAAACCTCAACTTCCACAAAATTATTTTTAATAACAACTACTTCCAGATACTTGTTTACCTGGATACTTAACACTCCAGCTAAAATTTTAGATGTCTTCCTAACTCAGACACCTTCAGTCTCCTTAGGAAGAGTATGAGCCTATGTCCAGTGCACAGATAATATAGCAGATGAATATACAGCTTTAGTTTGGGGCAGAAGAAAATAAGCTCAAGTTTCACAACTTGAGCTTGCAGTGAAGAATCTCAACAGGATGTTAGGCAATCTGGCACACAGTGGCATTACAATGCATTTGTCACATTTGGCTTAACTACTGAAAATGACAGACAGAATGCATTATCAGCAGGACAAAAAGCACTCATGAAGTTCACTCTCCCTCTTCTCTGTATTTACTACAAACAGATCAAGTTCTGAATTTATTTATAATTTGGAGAATTTTTGGTAAATGCTGATGCAAAACTGTATGGGGAGAAAGAGGAAGTAATTTCTTAGGATAACATCAAGTTGCAGAAAAAAAGAGGAAGGTTGCAGCATGTAAAGATGTAAACCAAAACATTCTCACACAAATTCAAGCACAACATAAAAATAACATCTGAGCATTACACTTCAATTTAAAAAAGAACATTTTGTGTTGTGGACTATTACAGGGATAAGAAAGAACATATTGGCATCACATCTGAATTTTCAGGCTCTGAGTCACCTGACAAAGCAGGAGGTAGTTTTAAAAACCCCACCCCTCATTTGGGAACACCTGTTGATTCAGAAAGCAGTGTTAAGTAGAATTGCATGCTGCGCAAGACTCCAAAAGAATGTCAGCCCTTAAATCAAATATATACATTTTTAATATCTGAAATATTTACAGGGCGGAACCTTTACACAATCCCATTTGTTAAGAACAGTGTTTTCAATTGTCCTCTCCCGATACAAAGAACTAGTAACTCAAGGTCACAATTATGTTTTCTGAACAGGTCAACCTGTATCCTTCAGTTAAATACAATATAGAGATACTGGAACACCTTTACTCAATTTGTTTGCTATTAAGAATTGTTTTTAAAAATTAAAAATGTTTCTGAGACAGTTTGCTCCCTGGAACACAGTCCTCCTGCAATCAAAACAGTTCATAGCACATTATCAATTTATCTTCTTACCCAGGTATGAGATAAAAAATGCAGTTTACAGTACATCTCATCATTTATACCCCATCAGCCTATTTATAAAAACCCATACAAACAAGGCAGGAGAATATTACCCTCTTTTTGTGGACAACAGACTGCTTACCAGTAGAAAACAAAAGTTGGGGCTAGTTTAACAGTATGGATAAAAACAAGACTTTGGCTTTGAAAACTTATGGTTTAGTTTTTGTCAACTGTTATGGTCAGTTGCTTCCAAACAAATTTTTCCTAAATACTAAAAATATGTTTTTAAAAATAATTTCTTATAAAAAAAGATCTGGTTATTTTGGAGACAGAAGGGATAATAGGAAAGGGCTAAATTGAAACTGAGCGAAGATATCCTAGTTTTTAAAAAACCCTAAATCATCAAGTAGCACTTATTGAATTGAGGTCCTGCTCTTGCTTTAACTGAGCAAAGAATAAAAAAAACTTGCTGTAATTTGCACTTTCTAGGAAAGAAGCAGAGCATCTGCAAGAGATTGAGTTCCCAGCTTCATTAGTAATCTTAAATGGGCAAAGTACCAAGACTACTGCTGGTTCACATCAGAATGAAAGTCTGAGGGAATTCCTTTTCCAGAGACAGAGGAGGGCACCAAATGAACACACAAAGCTGTTCTGTGAAAGCAGTTCAAACCACTTATGTTTAAATTGTTTTCTGATAATTCCTTAAATAAAAAGAGGGAGGGCATGGGGGGGGCAAATCACTGATAAATTTGCAGTGAAACCATTTGTCTTCATCTGTAACTGATATAATTCCATATTAAGCGCAAATATTTTGCAAAACAGGGGCTTTTTTTCCTTAGTATTTACAGGACTCAGAGTAGCATAACAAAATTACCAGAGAGCATGTACAGTAGCTGCAGCTTATAAAACATACCGGTAATTGTACCTTGTGAATTATAAAGAGAATCAATGCAGGATTCAGATAACTAACTGAGAAAGGTAAAGGGGCCTCAGAGCAGAGGACAAAAAAATTCACATTTTCTACATAAAAAAATACAGGTCTCAAGTCTCTGAGAACAGAGAAAATTCAAAGTCTTTGAATGATGGGGGGAAAAAGGGGGAAAAGCCCAAGATTGAAACGGAACCCTAGAAGCAAGGAGAGTGCTTTACTTCACTAGACCGATCTTCTTTGCTTCTGTCTCGTATATCAATAACCTCCACATTTTGACTATGAAAACTTCAGCTTCTTCATCTAGTACCTGTAGGAAATACACATTTTATAGATTATTTTTTAGGTTAGGCATTCCAGTTATAAAGACTAATTCTAGACACATCAGAGCTACAAAGTTTGATCTGCTTAATCAAAACAGCTTTCCTATCTAATGCGCATTTTCTACGCATGCTCTATGAATGCCAAATATTTCTGTTATGAGCTCCTACTATTTTGCAGAATTAACTATTAGCTTCAGTATAATGTAGGAAGTATATCAGTTACATAATTTGTGCTTACCATGGCAACATCATCCAGTATGCTCTGTGGTGAGCTGTGAGCCATAACCTGAAAAAAAACAAACAAACAAAACCCTCAAATTTTTTTAGACTGAAGACTCTGGGTAAACCATATAAACCTCTCTGGACAAAACCCAGTTAATTCTCAAGGATTTGTATGCTTTACACAAGCAAAAAGTATTCACAGTTCACTAGTTTCCAATACTAGCCAGGGCAAAAATTAGCATTAGACTACATCAGATTCCATCATAATGAGTGCTAGTTTATGGCTAGTTTCTGAGGAACAAGTTCCAGGAAGCCCAAAGATTTAACAGGTCCTCTATTTGCTGGCTATCCTTGCATCTCCAGTTAAGGTCTCCTAATTTAAGGAATAAGCTCCCCTTCCTTCAACAAGGAACTCCTAATGGAAGACAAAGGCAAAATTCTCCCTGTATCACTCTTCATAACATGCAGATGCAAAATTCAGTTAAGTATTTTAATTTAATCCCCCCCCAACCAAAATTGTCTTTCAATACCAGAAAACACCATTTTTTTATATACACACACACATATATAAACTTAAGCTTGTAAAATATTCCACTTCTGCTTTTCACTTTTTACCAACCTCCTGTGCCACATAACTATCACTCGCATATAGTAGCCCTAAAAGACAAACTGAGAAAGCCATTACGAACGTGAGTACCATGAAATCTGAAAAGAGTTTTTGAAATTCCATGTTGATGAAAAGCCACAGAGCTGTTGTGGTAGACTAAAAAAGGCAAGTTATCAGAATTTACTTTGTAATTTTGTGGAAGAAGCTATGCATAGTTTAGTTTAAACAAGTCATGCAACAGCTGGAAAGGTATAGCAGAATGACTTCTAATGATAACTCTAAAACCTTAGTATTTGCTTACTACTAAAGCAACAGCAGCATCTAAAGAATTTTTTAAGAAGCTAATCTGGTTGATCCAAAAATATATGTAAAAATCAAGATGCTGGCTTTTTTCCCCTGAATTCAAATAAATCTTACTTTTAAGCTAAAAATGTTAATGGCCAATGAGATATCAACTCTGAAGTCTCATGATAAAACTATCAGTTAGAACAGCTGCTCTTTAATTGCTCATTTCTTTATCCAGTTCCAGATGTTCATGTAACAGGTAACAGAAAGCATCTACCATGTATCCCAAGAACACCAACTGTCTCTGATGACCATTACAGATTACAGAGAAACTAAGACCGGATTGCCTTCAAATACAGATACTACACCTTAAACACAGAGCAAACCCCAGACTTCACGCAGGAAATGGAAGATACTAACCTTAGAACAAACAAAGTCAACTAGTGTGGCTTCTTCTTCACCAATATATTCTATTATTTTCTTGTTGATCCACGGTCTAATTCGACGTTCCATTAATGTCTGGAAAAAAGAGAAAAGACAAACTCCATTAATTTCCATAAACTAACTGTTTTGAGACCATACTGCCAGATAGGCAGCTACAAGACCCAAACAACGATTTAGCAGAATTTTGCTATCAGTGAGATAACCCCTACTGATGTGGCATCTGTAAGCATTTCTGACAGCCAAACATGTTTGCACAGGACCTTTTCTCCCCTGTCCCATTAAACTGCTAGACAATTTGCAGCAACAATTCAGGAGAGACCAAAAAAAATAAGCAGGAATACTTCAGAATAAGTATAATATCTAGACAACCAATCGACTTACTGAATCCACAATTGACCAGTCAAGAGGATAAGCAAAGAGCTCTGGTTTTGCTGTGGGAATCTTCTCAATGAGACTCTTAATATGTTTGCGTTTTTCTTCTGTGTTGACACTGCCTTTGATATTGCTTTTATCTTCATCTCCATAATCCAGGGGAACAAGTTTCCTTTTACGGGGTACATCATCACTGTCTTCATCATCAAATTTATTAAAAACACTATCCACAGCAAGCTTCTTCCTTTTTACAGCATTGGGCTGATTAGGACTATTGCAGGCACCTACAACCCAAAGGACAGAATAGCATATTTGTAAACTGTAACCAAAACTTATTTGCTCTTCACACATTTCTTGAGGAATATCACTTTATATTATAGAAAAGCCTGTGAATGCCTAGCATCAGTTTTTTAATCTCTTACAATATGTTATAAAAACAGTAAAGGAGGTAAATATCTCAGAGCTCAATCAAGGTGCTTGCAAAATAGGGTCTTCTTTCTTTGACCTGAAACCAATTAGCACCCTCACTGATGGAGGACTATAGCGTAAGTTCAAACCTTAGCAGAGCACAGAAGTGAAAGGTTGCAATGATTCTAGCCACAGGAAAAGCATTAATCAGCTGAATACCATACTGGCTCTCTTTATTCAAAATCTAACACAGCATGAGCTCAGACTGCAGCCCCAGGGTAATGAAAAAAAAATAATAAATGCATAAATGTTCTGGAATACAAATATCCTTAGTTCTGCTGCTCGGAACAGATTTTTTTTGAAAACACCATGAAATTCCTAGGTACTAAAACTCTACACTCAAGTTCCAGTCACAACTGTCATCAATTCATTGTGCTACTCTCAGAGGAAGTTAAAGATAATCTTACTTTCAGTTTTCTTCTTTCAAAAAGGTCTTTGTGAATAAACAGAACTATGTAAGGCTTAAATCTAACATATACTTACATCAATGAAAGTATCAACGAGTTTTAAAAGATACATCTAGAGATCTATTAATGTGAAAAAGCATGAGGAAATAACTATTCCCAGCTAAGAGCATTACTAAATAAATTTCAAGCCTTGAGGTTGCCAAAACTTCCCTCCCTTTTCCACTCCAGATTCTGGAACAAGAGAGATCTACAAAACATATCTTCTGGATCACAGAAATCAAGCGCAGCATTTAGATAACAGCTTGATGTGAGTACATCAAAAAATATATTTGCAAAACTGTTTGGCTACTCAGCATTTTTTCCATTCTGATCCTACACAGAACATGAAAATAAAATATAAACTTGCCCAGTTTGAGGCTAAGTCCTATTTTGGGCCGATGCTCCTCCGGCTGCTGTTGATCAGGTGAATTTTCATGAGGGATAATAATGCCGCAGGGAGATTCATCACCAGGTGTGTTAGGGGTTGCATTTCCACTAGCAGAAGAAACAGATGGAGCAGAACTGATGGGTCGTAAAGTTGGTTTAAGGCAGGGCTTTTGTTCAGGCTCCTCCTCTTCTTCCTCTGGCTCTTCTCTTTTTTCTTCTTTTTCTGTCTTTTCTTCCTCTTCCTCCTCAGACTCTGGCTCTTGTTTTATTTGTGGCTGCCTACGCCGCTCAGCCTCCTGCTCCATCTGCAATGAAACAGACAATTAGCAAAACCAGAAACTTTCTCAAAAACAGTACTGTTTGAAAAGAATCTAAAGATCCTCTATTTCCCAGAGAACTATGTTAGTCAAGAACAAATACATGCAACTACTGCCATTATAGTTGGAAACAATGATTAATCAAATTTCTTTTCAAACTCCATCCAGACATAGACCTGGAAAGTTATTGTTTCCAGCATTCTTACTGCTCACCTGGACTTCTTTTTAAGAAAAAGTAAACAGAACAAATATTACCTATCAGATCTCTCATCTGATTTTTCTCAATACCACCAGAATACCAAGGGCTCTTTTTTTCCTGTCAGACCAACAGCTACTTACCCTCTGGAGTTCTGCATCTGGATCTGGGTGCCCTTCTGCAAGAAGGCGCTGCCTAATTTCTTCCAGTTCTTCTTTTTCTCTTTTCCTATCCCGTTCATCTGCTTCCATCTCTTTCTCCCTGTCTCGTAGCCTCTTCTGAAGAGCACTACCCCTACAAAAAATACAGATTTTGTACTCCAAAGAACATTCCAATGAGAACCTTGTACCACAAGAAATAGCTGATACAGATGTATCTTCCACTAAGTGAAAATTAGATTCATACAAACATCTGAGGTCTATTTTTGTAACAGAAGAATCTAAGATACCGGTTCCCAACCTTACTATACAGAATTTACCCCATCACATAAACCAGATGGGGGACACAGTAGAGAATGGGACTGCCAATCTTCTAAGAAAAAGAATCTAATTATTTGACATGTTTTGTCAAGAACCAATTCTGATGTTTTATACAGATTTTAGTTAGTCCTATGCTGAAGAATCTTCCCCATCCTTTACAGGGTTAACAATCTTGTTCTTCATACAATTTACAGCTTCCTTATAGTGAATTTTTTAGAGAAGCATGCTTGCTATCTTCTCCCTGCCCCCATTAGCTTATTTTGGTATTACACTGACCTCTCCTCTGCCTCACCCACAAATTAAGGGATAGGAAGGAGCAGCTACTCCCAAGCATTAACAAGTAGCATTAAGGAGCCTCCCTTTTCCCTCTGGTACTTATAAAGTGACACTGAAATAATTTAGGTAAGTATATAACCCTTACCTCACCACATAATCAGTCAAATATAAATTTCATAACCCTCCACCAACAGACCCCACAGCTGTGTTAAAATGAGCAATGAAGATTTGATTGCTAGTAATGAATAGAAAGACGTACCTGTAATATTTTGGATCATCTCTGTCATCATCATAATCTTCTAAGAATTCTTTTAACCGTTTGGCTTCTTTTGCCTGCAAGAAGTTGAAAAATAAGTAATAGTACAGAATAATTTCTGGTTTTCTTTCTAAGAGTTTAAAATTTAGTAATATTATTAGTAAGTTTGTTTTGTATATGCTACATTTCGAACTAAAAATAGTTTTCCAAACAAAAAATTGAGAAGTTTTAGAATTGCATTATGTTCCAGGGATTTCTCAACTTGATATCATATGTTCAACAGCAGATGGTACATCCACCAGGTCCACTGGGATCATGGCTATGACCTGCACCCTACAATTCTGTTATTAGCATTTCAAAGGTTTTTTTAAATATACCCCCTCCCTTTTTTTACATCACAAAAAAAGAAGATCAAAGTTCTTGTTCTTCAAATTCCTAAGTCTGGTATTGGATATTTTAACGTGGCAGCTTAAGTGTGTTTCATCAGTACCATTTTGTTTCAAGAGCTATGCTTTTTAAAAAATAATTAGTTATGCATAGAAACAAATCTAATGGCTACTTCTAGGATAAGCACTTTCATGTTACTAATCCAAACCATGTGGCATGGTATCAATGCACAGGCTTAAAACTGAAGGGAGGGAGGAAGGGACTAAAAAAGGAGACATTTTCCCCTCCTCTGATAAAACAGAGAAGAAAAAACAAAATAAGCAGTTCTTTAAGGAGAATATAAATTAGGATATTCTAACTTGTCTATAAGCATTATTCTTAAAAGAACAGTAAGATATTTCTATGCTAATGACTCAGAAGCAGATTGTGGTTTTAGTTGTAAATTCAGCACAGAATTTCACACTGCTCTCTACAAGTGCAATCCATAGTCAGCATCCAGGAGAATCATGAATAAAAAAATATCCTCGAGTCAAACATTTATAGTGAAAAATTAGATTCCACATAAACCAATGTGTTTTCCATGGGTTTGGTTTTTTTTTTGACTTTTTCTTCCCTTTCCTGCATATCTCTATGCATATTCTG
Source organism: Coracopsis vasa (assembly GCA_026283785.1). Classification (NCBI taxonomy): domain Eukaryota; kingdom Metazoa; phylum Chordata; class Aves; order Psittaciformes; family Psittacidae; genus Coracopsis; species Coracopsis vasa. The sequence goes on along the minus strand of JANHGB010003749.1, from coordinate 45,189 downwards.
CTTTGAAGTAATTCCCAATCCATCTCCTATTTAGAACCCTCTCATATCTTCTCTCCTTCTCTGGAAGAATTATAACATGAAACAACACAACCACAATTTAAAATAAGTTTTGTGTTGAAGCATAAAGAAGTATGAGATTACACAAGCATCTATCTTCCAATGGTGTCTTTTTTTTAACAAAACTTCCAAGCGTTACGTGGATAACTGGTAATTTCACAACTAATGAACTAAAGAGACATTTGCAAAACAGATAGATTAGGATATCATGTATTGCAGAAGGTACAGGCACATGAGCAGGTTGGAAATAAAAGGACTGGTCCAGTTCTACCTGCATGACATAGAACATAGTAGATTTTGCTACAAATCTGACACAAATACAGGTTACAGATGTAATAGCGCATGATTATCAAACCCCAGTATTTTGCAGTTGCCTACTTCTCATTCTTTTCCCTTCACAAGACCAAGCCACTAGACTTTGCTTTCTAGACTCTCAATTGTACTCCCAGTTATTAGACATTTCTGTTTGAAGTCTATTAACTTTGTTTTGTATAAAAATATATATGATGTTTATATAAAATGAGAGCCCTATCACTGTCCACACAGAGTAGTAGAATGTCCCATTCTAAATGGGACCCAAAGAAGGGAAAATTACAAGTATAAGCCTTACCATTTCCCTCCTCCTTTCCTCTTCCCTTTCAGCCTCTTTTTCATATTCTCGACTTTTCTTCCGTTCTCTGATTTCCCAGTTTTTAAGACGCTACAACAAAAGAAAAAACACACACTCCAATCTCAAGCACTTCAAGAACAGTATTACTACTCTGAAGTTAGTTTGGGTTATTGTTTAAAACAAACTGCATTAAAATTAAGCAAATGATTTATTTATAATTTAAAATGCCAGAATAAGAAGTCCGAAGTTGTTGCAACTTACATATTCTGGCCTAAGTCATGCAGTCAAAGGATTAAAAATAAATTTAGGAAAAGAGACGGAGAAAGAATGATGCATTTCATAGTAGAACACTTATTATCACCCCTCAGAAACAATTTTTTCTTAAGCAACCTTAAAATTCCCAACCTACCTCTTGATATGCAGCTTCTTTTTCACGCAGTTTCCTCTCTAGTTTTCGGCGCTCGTAGGCATCTTCTTCATCCTCTTCACGATCTCTCTTCTTATCCTTCTCCCGTTCCCGTTCCCGCTCACGTTCTCTCTCCCGTTCCCGCTCACGTTCTCTCTCCCGTTCCCGCTCTCTTTCCCTTTCCCGTTCCCGCTCTCTTTCCCTGTCTCTGCTTTTTTCTCTGAAGGAAGGAAGTCCAAAGTTAACTACAAGAGCCTTCCTCTCCACTCAAATGATTTCACTTCAAATACATAATGCACTGTGTCTAGCATCTTACAAGTTATTCTCCTGCAATTGTACAAGATGAGTGGCAGATACAGCCATGGGCATAAATCAGTACTTGTAATATACTCAAAACCCCATTTACCTAAAAGTAATTGTTTGAGCACCACCACTAAATAGTGGTATCTACAGAAACTAATGGTGAGCATGCTGCAATTCTTATCAGACTGTGTTAGTAGTTCTCCATAAATAAGTGACAGCTAAAACCCCCAAAAATAAAAGGTATGCTTAAAAAATCTTCCATGTTTACATGGCTTACAAGCAACAAGAACCCTACTGACAAGATGATTTAAAATGAAACACCTATTTTTTTCCTATGGTGAAGAGGGAAAAAGCAGTATCTAGATCTTGACAGATTAGTCACAGTTTAAGACTGAAAGAGGAATCCCCTGCTTTTATTAAAAAATACACACACACACACACACAAAAAACCCCCAAACACTCCCCCAAAAAAACTCAAGCAAATCCAAAACTCCAAGCAAAACAGTGAAAAAACCACCCACCCCTCTTCCCCTATAACAAAGGAGTGTACTTAACCCTAAAAATACCACACACATAAAAGAACCTCAAGTAGGAATAAAGCTACCCACGGTTTCAAGGCCAGGTTGGACAGGACTTTGAGCAACCTGGTCTAGTGGAAGGTGTCACTGCCCATGGCAGGGGGTTGGAACCGGATGATCTTTAAGGTCCCTTCTAACCCAAACCATTCTACGATTCTATGAAAAAGAAAGATTTGACATAAAACCACTACTGTTAAGTCATGGGTGGGTGGTTGCTTACTGCATATTGCAGTCCTTGCATTCCTGTGCTGTTGAGGCAATCAAGTATTCTTCCAATTTGTGTAAATACATTTTCTAAAATTTTAATTTCCTAGTTTTATTCTGACCTATAAAAAGGACCATTCTCTTGAATGGCTGCTATCTGATGAACTATACACACTTAGTAAACAGCACTGAAAAAACAGAAATAAATAGCAACTTGAATGCATTTACCTTGATCTGCTACGGTCCTTGTTGCGATCGGAACTCCTTTCACGATCTCTGTCACGATCTCGGTCACGGTCTCTGTCTCGGTCCTTAGTTCGGTCACGATCCCTATCTCGCTCTCGTTCACGCTCCCGTTCCTTCTCCTTCTCTCGTTCACGCTCCCTCTCTCTTTCACGTTCCCTCCTTTCTCGTTCACGCTCCCGTTCCCTTTCTCTTTCTCTGCGTTCTTTTTCAATTTCCTGTCTTTCTTTCTCCTTTTTGCCTTTTTCCTCCTCCAGTTTCTAAAAACCAACAAGAGAACTTTCATAGTTAATTCTGTAGTTATAGGAACTGGATATTCCCGGCGCAACACACAAGGCAGGTAATGGAAATACCAAAACCGCCACTGATTTTAAAATATTAAATAGGGTTTGGTGGGTATTTTTTGGAACTCATAAGTATGAAATCAAAATGCAGCAATCACAAGACTAAGTTTCGTGCAAAAGCATAGGTCTACACAGACCAGCAATCTCCAACCTTAGAGTAGGGCTGGCCTCATATTATAAGCTGACTGAACTGCACATTCACAGTGCACTGCAAGTCATGATTCAGATGGGCCACAAATTCCATTGGCCCTATAAGCCACTTGGGTACAAGCAAAGTGAACTTCTAACAATTAATTCTGTTCAACTAGGAATATATATTTCAGTGGAATGCTTACTGGGACAGTGAGTTGTTTCCCAAGAAGACCTGGCAGACCAAAACCATCCTATATGAAAACTTGGGTAAAGAAATTTATCCACTTACACATGGTGCATGTGGTTAAACAGTGAAGAGGGCTGCAACCTTTCCCCTTTTCCCCCTCCCTAAAAAAGTTCTAACAGTTCATTGGTAAGAACTGGGCTCTGCTGAATGGAATCCTTAACTTCCACCACTGCAAGATGGAGAGAATTACAAAAAAGGTTGGAAATAGCTCTTTTGAAACACAGAAACTAAAGGGTTACCTGCTACAGTTTTACTAAAAATTGTACAAAATTGCCACTTTTTTCAATTAGAAACAGTTCCTATGACCAGAATTCCTATAAGACAATAGAAAATACATCAACAGAATGATAGATAAATCCATCCTTGGAAGCAATTGTTATGTGTTAACTTACAGATGCTGTGCTAGGACATGGACCGCCAACACTGGATTAACCTTGCCTATAAGCTATGTTTCTGGGAGGAAGAGCAAGTACACGGTTCACAAATATACCAAATAACAACCAAATATACCAAATTTCAACCTGATGGATGCCAGAATACCACTTTTTTTGAACAAACATTAAGCAGAATAAACATGTATATCCCCTTTGGCTCCATGTTTACCATCACTGAAATGAAATTAAAAACTGGAACAATGAAACAGTATTCTCTCTGGTTTGTTGGGTTTGTTTGTTTTTTTTTCTTTTCTTTTAAACAAAGCATTTAAGACAACTTTAAAAAGCAATCTTACCTGGTAAGTATTCTTCTGCCACAGGCACAGGGACCAGAGAACCGACAAAGGGTTACAGAAATAAAGCTAAATAACTAGTGATTAATGTATCCAGCGAAACTACATTGCACTGATAGCACTATACAGGCAAACCAATGTTGGATACATTGAAATCACAAAAGAAAAAAGGGACTAAAAATGGTGGGAATTGGTAGAAAACCGGTATGAGAAAACCCAAAACTTAGATTCTACAATACACACTGGGCTGAAAACTAATTTCTAAAGGACTGTATTTTACAGGAGCTTTACAGTGTTAAACCTCAGTACGGTCAGATGTTAAACTAGGTTGTCAACTTTCAAAAATCCAACTTACCTCAAATTTCATATACTTTTAAAGAAAAGTTTACATACTGAAGTGGTTGATACTTACAGGTTGTCTTAGATGTTCCAATAGAAATTTCTTTGGTTGAAATCATGCTTTTTTGCCACTCTCAGAAACTTTGTTCGTGGTGAAATATCAAGAGAGTGCGTTTCTTTTTCTTTTTTTCTTTTTAACATATTCAACCAGGGTAAATACATACACACAGAGACAAGTCTTGGTGTATTAAAATCCATTTTGTAGGTCCGCTTTCATAAAATCCAATTGAAAAAAAATAAATTGGTCTATTTCATAATCAAAATCTGACCTCATCAACTTCTATCATCCTAAATAAGAAGATCTGAAAGGGTAGTGGGATGGGAACAGTACCAGATAAATTGAAGTAATGAACAGAAATGAACAGGTAGAAGAATTATAAATCTTACCTTAAGCTCTCTTCAGACTCGTCCGTGCTGTAAATGGACGCCCCCTGCAATGCTGACACCCTGACAGTCTGTGGTTATTGTTTTATAAACTCATACCAAAAACATGCAAAGGTTCACTGTGCTCATTAGCCAGCTGCTAAAGATTTAACAGCCCCTTTTAAACATATCCAATATACACAATTACTACTTTCAGTTGATTTTTAATGTTAAGAAATCCCAAATAGCCCCCCCAATAATACAGATCAAAGGCAGTAAAATGCCCAACAGCTTCTGAAACAATGAAGCACGTTTTTTGTTTGTTTATTGGCTGTTGTTTGTTTGATTTTTTCCAAAACATTACTTGCTTGCATCTTAGTACTAGTGACAACTTGGGGCTCGGAATCAAACACAATTCTACTGAAGTTTCACCACTGACCAGTTTCACATTCAATTGCTGAGCTTCTCCAGATCATTTCTTCTAGAATTTTTCCCCAGGGTTTCTTATCTCCAACAACTTCAGTCAAGAAAAAAATTGAATATGTGTACATACAACAATGTGTAGTCACTTGTGTTTACATTGATACAACTGCGTGAAACCATGGTACCATCCCCAGTGACTGCATGTGGTAAAGCTCAGTAACACGACATACTTCATTCACCTTGCTGTACTTTCAACACTGATTTGGGGGTATTTTGAAATAAAAACGTGTGCTCAAAAGAGGAGCTTGCTGGTAATTCCCTAGGCCAAGGATCATTCCAGTCTTGTTGTGGGAAAAAGCAATACCAACTTTAAGCTAAACATTGAAATAAGAACATTACATGCATAGTCGTGCTTTACTATCCACAAGTATCATTTTCCAGAGCGAAAACATTCACAGATGCACTAGCATTAGTGGAAACTTCTGTAAGTGGGAACCCTGAGATGGGACTTGATATGCACCAACGTTTCCAAGCCAGTTACCCCTTTGCATATTTTTCTGAGGGGGCATCCATAAGTATAATAAAAAACAGAAGCTCATACTTACATCCTATTCCATGTTACTTTCCAAGCTGTGAGTTTCATCTTGCATTAGTCACCATATGATCTCTATCATAATGGTGGGGGTCAATGAATAGATTAGCTTTATGGGAATTTACAGTTCTTCCATGCATCTAAAGTTTGGTAAGTCTGGTAACCACTGACCTAATTTTAATCTTCCCCCACTCTTAACTTAGAACTATTAAAATAAAAGACTTAAATTTAATTCACGTTTCAACTCTTCATAAAATCTTGGATTATGTTACAAATCTACCTACAGAAACACACTCAAGTGTATGTCTTACACTGCAGCCCCATTCAGCCTTTAGTTATAAATATCTTGAATTAATGTATGTGTAGAAACTTTATTCATGTTAAAAGTGAGAAGACTGCAAAATACTCAGTAGCACTCAAAATCTTAGCATAAAGATGTCAAGGGCCACTTTAACGTGGTAGCTGTCTTTTTTTTTTTGACTTGTAAAGAACTACATGTATATTAAACCTAATATAAACATCATTTTAAGTGATATTGCAATGTACTGCTAAAATTTTTAATAGTGTTTTTTTTCGATTTTGAAAAAGCCTAATTTGTATCAAGTGCAAAAACAAGAATACTACCTTGTGTGTGTCTCTGAATTTACTGATCTCTCTTGATATCAGGTCTCTTTTGTCTTCCTCCATTTCTATAGCATTTATATCCTCCTAAAAAACAAGGGGGACAGGAGGACAAGCATTAACAGCCATCTGTACAGACACAGGAGAACAAGAGAAAAGCTGAAGGTTAGAAGTTTTCAACCAGTCTTGCAAGAGATAAACAAAGTCCTTCTGCAGTACCAAACCTGACAGGCTGATGTTAATGAGTGAAAAAAAATAAAAAAATCAGATGGACAAGAGTCACAAATCTGGCAACTAGCAGTAAACATAGTCATTTTCAAAGCCTACAATGTAAACGAACCTTGGTGATGAGTGGATAAGGTATCAGTGGGGCCACTGGAAATCTGCGGAAAATCTGCGGAAAAATCCACGGAGATTTTTTTTTTTAAAAATAGATTGCACACTACTCTGAAAAACAATGTTTTGTATGTTTGCACTACAAAGCAATATTGTATTGCTGTGATCTCATTTCTTTGATTCAACAAAATTACAGAAGAACCTCGCTAATTCTCCCTCTCTGAACTACTTAAAATACATACTGAAGTCTCGTATTAGTAAGACTTCACTGAATTACAAGTGTACTACAGGATATTAGTACGCTATGGTAGCATCATAAACAAGACTAAGCTGCACTTGCGAATATAAATGATCAGTGTATTTGCAGTGGGTATGTCTTGATTTTATTTACTCGCTAATTCGCAAAATTTGGTAGATTGCACCTACTAACTAAGTTAGTGCGAATTAGCGAGGTTCCCCCGTGCTTGCAATTGAAAACCAGATTCCACTCACTCTCAGCTCCCCACACACATTTTCAACTTTCCCCACATCAGTCATGCCTTCATCCAGAACTAACAGACTCTGCTAACACCAGCGGGAGTCTTCACACCAAGCTCTACAAGGGACAACAGCCCCAAAGCTGGTGAGTTTCCCATACCCGCCCCCACAACATATCTGTACCCATCTTCACCCCACCCTCCACAGTCCTTCTCTCCCCTCTCCTTTAAGGACAGGAGAGCAATGAGCTAGGACCATCCTCTTCACTCCCACCTGTATCCACACAGGCCAAAGATGGCAATTTCCAAGTTTCTTTTCCTCCTTCCCATCATGGGATGATGATGGGGTGTAATTTCAACCCGAAAGTACTATATACTTAAAAAGACCAAGTAGACTTATACATCCACTTGACTAGCTCAGATAGATTAAATTCTACATCAAACAGAGCTAACAGTACATCCCTCTGTCCCAGGGACATACTCAGAACCCAGCTCTTCCAAGACTGCAATGGTCTCTTACAATGTTTAACTACCTGGCATTACTCATGGCCATATATATATATATATACATATATATCTGTACATCTGTACCCACAGGACAATACACATTGTAACAAGGCTTGTAACCAATACAATACAGCTGACAGCATTAGACAGTGACTCATTTGTAAATTCTCATCCAAGAAAGCATCTCCTCCCAAAGGGAGGAAAAGGAAAGATTAAGCTCAGCACTCTTATACCTCAGGTCAGCCATGACTACCAATGCTGTAGGGAAGATATACTTGCTCCCTTAGGGAGATGTTGCTTCTTGCACCACACTTAAACTCCATAAGCATTTGAAACTGCATTATTGCCTTGGAATAGGTACTTTGCAGAAGACTTAAGTGGGTAAAAATCTTGGTCAAACAGTTTTCCAATCTCTTTGGTATTAGGTGCAGAATGGTAGGTATGAAAGCCCATTTTCCCATGGTTAGAAACTTGGCTGGAAAAACTAAGTTTGAGTTTGCTCATTCTTATTCACCCTTCTCCAATATGCTTTAATCCATAAAAAGGTCATCCACAGAAGCAGGTCTAAACCAGAACATTCGTTCCTGCTTAACAGAGGGTTTTTGCATTATACAGTATGTGAAAACCAACTGATCAAATCTAGCCACATGAAGACATGTGTGTAAAAGTGATTTTTGTAAGGCAGGAAGATTACAATATGCCTTTCATCCCTGAAGGATCCCTCCAAGGTTTGTGATGTATACATATATACAACTAACAAAGCACTTCCACATCTGGGGAAGACAGCTGCAACCAGTTGGATCAAGGCACACTACAAGAATGGATACTATAAGCAAAGAGAAGAATTTTGTCAAAAACTACCAGAGCAAATTCCTGCCATTACAAAAGCGCCCTGGCATCTTTCAATGGAAATGGATGGTTTGCAGGAATTCTTTACAGTTGTTACTTAAGTTCTCATCTGAAAAATCCCACATACTAAACTGCATTAAACTCGATATTTCCACCTTCAGAGGGATGAAAGGTTGGCTCAATCCTGCCCAGATTCAAGCCTCTTGTTCCAACAAGTCTAGGTGTTTAGATGCCTAAACCATCCTGAAGGGATGGCATCTATAATTGACTAGCTTTCAGCTTAAAAAAAAAATTAAATAAAAATGAAACTGCTGCTGACATCAATGCTTGTTGATTTGTTTTCTCACCAGAAGTTTAGGTTTAAAGTATTTGCAAAAGGTTTGGCCATTATATAAGGGTGAGTTGAAGAAAAAAAAAATCTGTTTTGTCCAAAATCAAAACACATACGTCCTCCTTCTTTTCCTTTTTCTTCTTCCTGGGGTGAGAGTCAGATTCCTGGGAGGGGGCATTGAGCTCGCTGGAATATTCTCGTATTAAGACTTCAATGGCCCCTTTAATTATCTGATCTCTTCTCTTTGTTTCCTCATCCAGTGCGTCGTCGTCATCAGTTGTCGTCTCTGGTCTGGCGTTCTAAGAAAAATGGCAAAGTGACAGGAATCAACAAATTGAGAAAATTATTAATTTTATTTCAGAAGTTCACCTTTGATCAGCACATTCATGCCCCTACAGCATTTAAAAACCAAACCAAACCACAACACACAAAACCAAAAACCAAACAAAAATCCACAAAAACCAAACCACCTACAAGTAGTTATCAACTGCATGATTTTAGTCACATCTTTTCACGCTGGCAATACCATAGGGACCACACATGGAATGGCTGCAGAGAGCAAATGTAGGACTGCGTAACAGAATAGAACAGATAGTGGTGATTAAGGTGGTAGACAGAAAAAGAGGAAGTGCACGCTCGCTCACAGGAGGGCAATCATTATAGTCCAGCTCTTGGTCAAGAGTTTCTGCCTTGTATCCTCCAAAACTTTAAGTCATTTCAACAGCAGTTCCTCAAATTCTTCTACTTAAGTGCCGTGCAATACAAATGTTTACCTATAACTTTCAAGCTGCAACTTATCATGGTAGAACTGCATTAAAGAAACATTGTTAGGGAAAGAATTCCTTGCACTGCAAACATTTTCCTATTATTGTTGATCAATTACTTTGTAGCTCCTGATCATTTTGTCCCTTTCCACCTCACAGGGAACACACCCAAAGTACATTTCACTAAATGTTACATGGAAGGATAGAGCAATGATCTGCATACTGAGCAAGACAGCCCACCTCCTGATCCCTTGAACCTTTTAGAAAAACGGAACCTCACCTGAGAATCCAGCTGGGTATCCCGTCAAGCGATAGGTGGTGGGTGGAGTGGGGGAGAGGGAAGGGTCTGATGGAACAGCAGCTAAGAATGAGGGGGAAGGGAGGATTCAGTTGGAGCTGAAGAGGCTGCCAGGCCAAGGAGGAGTAGGCTGAAAAGAGCTAGAAGGCAGTGACAGCTAGTGGCATTGAAGAGGTCCAGGGAGAAGAAGTGATCAGGGAGAGGAGCTAATTAGATACAAGTTTGCTTGGTGTGTCTCTAAAATATTGTGTTGTGGTGTACACGTTTGATTTCTTAATAACAAAAATATTAAAAGAAAAAAGTTGCAACTTTTGGATCTGAATGGCACCAGCACACCAAAAATGGTTATGAAAGGAATCACAAGCAGTATGATTATAGTTCCTTGGCAATTCACAGCCTTTCTCTGCACCATCACAAACAAAAAAATTGCAGCTAATCTCACCCTACAGTTCAAAAGAATCGGCTCATAATGTCTTCACCAAAGTCACAAATACTATCCTCTGCTTTATTACAGTCAATCCCCCAAGACTGCCTGTAACCCAAAGGAGCTCACAGAAAAAATTTTTGAGAGATGTACAAGAACTCCACTGATACTTTAAGTTTATTCCTAATATCAGCTGTGAGGCATAGTATTACAAGTGATGCCAATGGGAAAGAAGGAAGTATAGAAGGGAAGGGGCAGTCAAAACAAACCCTTACCTAGGTTAACAGCTAGTATATTATGCCTTTCAAAACCCATGAAGTTGGCATTCTGCTTTATTGAGCTATTGCATTTAATCCCATACACTGAGTACACAGCAAAAAAGTGTCAAGTACTTCAAGTCATCATAATGCCTCAAGTTCTGGTTAAATAAAATTAAATAAAAGTACATGTGTTCCCACTGTATTTTACATGTCTTTAAGAACAATTCCAAATTTACCTGCTATCATGTGATTAGTATTTTTAATTTTCTGAACAAGAGCCTCTTCTCACTTTCATTTTACAGAAAAATAATTATTTTAAATACTGTAAGACAGATGCAGAACTTTAAAAGTAGTTAGAGACAAAGCCAAACATCTTGTTTGTGGTGTGAAATATATTATTTTAGCAAAGAAATAGGTAACATTCATTTTAATGCAAATTTGTCAGTTAAGTATCTTTGTATCTCACCAGAACTCAACATATCAAATATCTACAATTATTCCAGAAGAGATCCTTAGCTACAGAAAGGAATGGTACAAAATCAATTTCCCCATCTACTAAATGTCTGCAAAGCTGCTCACTACCTGGTAACTGCATCATCTACTGAATGATCTACTTCTTCTCATCAATATGTTCTAGAAGATCATCAGTGGAGGGGAAGGAAACTCCAAGTCTCCTTAGACAGCTAGTTTACAGACCCTGATAAGATAACAATTACTTCTAGAGTTTATATACTTTAAAGAGTTTCTAAACAAAAATGAAGAAACAGAATCATAAGGTACAGCACGTATTACTACCCCTTCTAATGAAGTACACAACTAATTCTAGAGATTCAGTTTAAGGTATCTAGCTTACAGGTTAAGTTTCAATGCTGATGAATTAAGAGCTTACACTTCACTGCCTTTCAAAATATCTTCAGACTCATTAATGTGACTCTGGCAAAATCCTAAAATGAATTAAGGGCAGAGACAAGAATAGAAACTAAGCGGCACACTCACAATCTGATGTGGCAAGTACTCCTCCCAAAATAACACAAGTCACACATTAGATACGTACCCCATTTGAAGCTTTTTTCTTTGCTTTCCATTCATCTAGCTGAGCCTTTGTCTTTGCATCAACTTTGACCAGCAGCTTCTTCTCTCCAATCTGGAGGTCATGGAGTAGTCTCAGGGCTCGTAGTGTGGATTCTGGCTCTTTGTACTCACAAAATCCAAAGGCTGAAAATGCATGATTGAAATAAAAAGTAAAAGTGTTAAAGCTCTTCATGTAATATACTTTGTGTAAAAAAAGTTATCTGAATCAGTAAACTTGGAATACAGGCACTTCTTTTTTTAAAACCAGGAGTATGCATCATAAAAAGACAGATCATTCACTACATTAGACTTTGATATAACTAACAGCCCATACGGTAAAAGCAATCCCTGTATTGTAGATGCCCCATCCCTGGAAACATCCAAAGTCAGGTTGGCCAGGTTGGCTCTGAGCAACCGGATCTACTAGAAAATGCCCCTGCTCATTGCAGCAGGTGTCAGATAAGATATCTTTTAAAGGCCCCTTCCTACCCAAACTATTCTACGATTGCCTTTGTAGAGCTTTTGACATGTCTGTCTTAACTAAGGAATGCAGCCTATATGAAGGCATGTCTCAGGTGGATTTGTAATTATCTGAGAACCAAGGACATCCATCACCAGCTCTTTGTTGACCTACAGCGAGGGATATTTCACACTAGGTTTTTCACAACAGTTAGAGAAAGTTGTAAATGAGGAAAACACCTTATGAGAGTAAAATAAATAAAGTATGGCATATAAGAAAGTTGAAGAAACTGAATTACATCTTAAAAAACTACCAACCTAGAGAATATATGAAAACACAGCAAAGCTAACAGCAAAAATTAGTAACCAAAATTGTTTCCTGTATTGACTGAAGAAAGGTCACATGAAAAAATAAATCCATTAAATTTGACAACAGGGAAGGAAGATAAGTTTTACATCAGGAAAATCTCCTTAACCTAGAAGTTAATACACAGTAATGGAATAATACACAGTAACAGAAGCTACTATTAACAGTGTTGTAAATATGCTCCTTTGGATGCTAAGTCCAAAATGGTAAACCTTTCTCAGGGATGGTCTCCTGATTCAGTCTCAGAACAGAAAGGTGAGCCAAATTAGGTTCCCAAGACATTTTCCCATTTAAAACCCTTTCTCAATTCTATTTTTTTAATTGTCTTGATGCCAAGGATAGAAAATACTAGGAAATATTTAGTAGTTAAACACCATGTACAATACCTTAAAATGTAAAAGTAGTAGTAAAAATAGCAATGTGTCAGACATTTGAAAAGCTGCCAGATAACAAAAACAAGAGTCTGACCAGAAATTTTGAGAAGTATGAACAATTACCTTGAAGTTTTCCAGATGCTCCTTGTACTCTCTTCCAACTCAAAACCAAGCCACATTTCTGCATTAAAGATAAATATTATTAATTAAATATCGTTTATGTTAAAAACGTTACAAAAACTTAACCACCTTTGCAAAAGATGACATGTAAAAAGGGCAAACACTACTGAAAATCTCTATGTCCACTGACATATACAGCTTAAAAATGCTGTGCTCTTCTCTCACTGACTTTAAACAGAAGCATAATAGACTGCTATTCCAGTGAGTGGGACTAACTCTGCTTTTAGTTTCAATTCACTGCTCGTGGGTCGTTTATTACTCATCGGCCAGTGAAGGATGAAATTTAACAAGCAGTCCATTGTACTTACTGCTAGAAGCTGCCGTATGAGCATGTCCGAGGCCTTCTCAGAAATGTTGCCTACAAAAACCGTGGTAGTGGGACCACTGTTCTCATCGTTTTCTTTGTTCTTTAAGCCCGGATGATCTTTTCTGGCTCCCAAATGTTTGCCAACCATAGATACCGTGGTAGGAACTAATACCTAGAAAGAGCAAGAGAGAAGTGTAAAAAAGTGTTGGGTTGGGAGTGTTATTTATTTCTATTTAAATCTGTAAGACAAAAGAGTTAGGGACACACATGTATTTCAAAATTAAAACTTTCATATGAACCTTAATAGGCTTATGGAGCGAGATATCAGTAAGTAGTTCAGGCTTTAACACTTTATACAACACAAAGAACACTACAATTTTCTGGCAAAGACAGACAGAAAAAATGGTGTACCTGAACATGGCTACTGGAAGGTGTCAAGGTGAGCATACAGTAACATTAGACATTGTTTCTTCTACAACTAACTAATTTACAATATTTGAGTCACTGGAAGTTGAAGTACCTTACCTAACAATGTAAAAAGCAACTGACTCAAAAGGCTTTAAGCGACACATGACAGCTCTTAAAGCTTTCACAGGTGAACATTACTGTTTTATTTAATCAATACACAACCCAAAACTTCCTTGGGTGAAGGAGCAAACATTTGTAAACTAAACTGTACAGAGATAGGCACAATCATCTGTTCCATTTTGCTGCACCTCTCCTTCCACCTAATATTTAATGGTACGCATGCATCGAATCCCTCTTCTCAAAATGCCCTTCTAGAAGTGTCACTTATTAAGAATTATTTTAGTCAGAAAACGGAGTAATAAATTTGTTCCAGTATCTTTGTCTTAAATACATCAGTTACCACGAACGTATCCTCCTGTAACAGATAATAAAAGCTATCGAAAAAATTGGTACTTTGGAGAGATTTTAGTTATGCAAAATCATAGAAATGGCAATTCAACTTGAGGCCAAAAAGCAACCTTTACGTTTTAAAAAGTGCAGGTTTTTTTAATGCTCCATAAAACATAAACCTTTCTTCCAACTAGAGATTAGTAAAACAAAGAAAGAGGCCTTTCTCTCATATTCTCTTCCACATACACGTATTACACGCAACTATTCCTTCCCTGAAATGTGGGAAAAGCGGGTAGAATATAACCTGACAACAGAAGACCGCGCC
>JANHGB010003749.1:0-17110 GCA_026283785.1 Coracopsis vasa | reverse complement strand
GCTGGCCCTTGGGGCGCCGGTCCTGAGGGCTGCGAGGGGAACGGAGGGGGAGAGGATCCGTTAGCCCGTCCGCGGTGGCGATCGCTATCCAGCGTCGCTAGAAGAAGCGCACAAAGAGAGCGGATTTTTGTTTATCTGGCGAAGCACATCAGGAAATTCCCAGCAAATAAATACTGTGAACTGTGAAGGAGGAGCTTAGCAGGGGAGTGAAAGCAGAGAATTTTCTAGTATTGACACAGTCCTCGGTGTGTGTGTATATGCACTTGTGCATTTCTAATTTTTGGGTTTTTTTTTTTTTTGCCTCTGTGTTGCCAGCTGTCTTCCTTCGATCTCTGCTTCAGGGGTGTACTTGCCCTGTGTGCTGAAGTACACCAGACTGGGTGTTTTTCTTGTTGCTGAAAACACACTACATAGCTAAGCACAGAAAGAATGTATACCAGCATTTGGGTATAACAGTACATGAAGCCAGCCACATTGTTTAAGTTTATTTTGGAGAAAGAAAACTTCATCTGTGCTTGACAAGACTTTTCCTGGAAGGTAGGTCAGTGTACAAATCTTAAAGAAACATCTATTAATTATTTAAAATAAAGTACAGACATCATTCCTGTTGTGTTTCTTTCCCCTGTGAAAGTACTAAATTTGTAACTGACTTTTACACCTATTATTGTTCAGAACAGAAACGGGAGAGGGAAAAAGCATTGCTTTAAAAGAATTTGAAGATGAGTGCTCACACACAAACTGTAGAGAAAGGACAGAACACGACACTCCTGTGCCAGGAAAGCTATGTTTGCAGTGGGACAGATGAAGCAATCTTTGAGTGTGACGAGTGCAGGAGCCTACAGTGCCAGCGTTGTGAAGAAGAGCTGCATCAGCCAGAAAAGTTACGGAACCACGAACGGACCCGTATAAGACCTGGCCATGTCCCATTCTGTGACTTCTGCAAAGGTGCCAATGGGAACATAATGCACGCCAGTATGACAAGGCAGATAGCAGCAGTGAGGTGCCAGGTGTGCAAAATCAACCTCTGTGTGGAGTGTCAGAAGAGAACACATGCTGGGGGGAACAAAAGGAAGCACCCTGTCACCATCTACCATGCTGGCAAAGCCCAAGAGCATGAAGAGGAGGAGGTGATGGATGAGGAGACCAAGAGAAGGAAAATGACAGAGAAAGTTGTGAGTTTTCTCTTGGTGGATGAAACTGAGGAGATTCAGGTAAGAACTGTGGTTGAACAGGCAAGATCCTTTAGTGTCTATCTTAGTCTCACAGGCTGCTGTGATGCATGATTGATACTTGAAGTGTAACTGGCAGCAACAGTAACAAAATGAGGACAGCCAGTTAAGTAGCCTAAGTATCTTGGCGCAAAAAGACACAGTGCCTTGGAGCAGCCCTGTTCATGAGTTTCTCAGAAGGTCAAGTTCATTAAACCCTGATGTGTGGCAAGAGCCTCTTCTAAGAGCTTGGTAAGCAAAGCTAGTGAAAGAATTGACTCTCTACTGAGACACACACAACTAAGATAAGAGCTGTCTGTACAGGATGCTGATCATTCCTGAACAAAATTGAAACTGAGAGTATTGCAGTAGGTATCCTGCAAATGGGAGTGCTGGCAGCCAATCTCCTACCCTATGACTGGGAGTGGGCACTGCACCAACCAGTGCTAATGCAAGCCTACAGCCCCCTGCTACCCTCCTCTAGCATTACTAAATCCGTCTGGTTTTCAGGAATAGAATAAAGTAGAAATAAGGGTCCGAAGTGTGCCATTCAAGTCCTGCAGACACCATGGTTAAGCTATTTTGCTTGTCTCAAATATTACTCCATGTTAGCCCCTTGCTAAAAGAAGGGGAAATTTGCCATCAATTTGGGGTTGGCTTGTTGGTAATAATGATAGAAATAATAGTTGTGTTAACAAGAGCTTCTCAGGAGGAATTACTTTAGCGAGTCTGGCATTCAGTATATGCAGTTAAGGAACTCTTCAGTTGGTCGTTGCATTTGGTGGGAGTAAGCACTTTACAATGTAAAAATACTTTACAAATGTAAAAACAACAACATGAAAGTCGCAGAGCAGGTTAGTTACACAACTAAAAATTCAGCTTCATCTTCTGGATTCCAGGTTTGCATCGTTCATGTTAAACCTCGTTCAGGAGACACTGACAGAAAATGTGTAGTCACCTGAAGACTCAATATGTGGTTGCTCTAATTTAATATTCATGCTACCAGCAGTGAAAAAACACTGTGATGATATTCTGATTTTTGGTTGATTAGTTATTTGTATGCATCATAGTAACAGTCAGGGTGTCTGTCATGCCTTGCAAGCAAATGTGACTTAAGCATCTTGTATTTATTCTGTACTATACAGAAGTGTGTATGTATGTATGTATAATATATATGCTAGTGTAATTAACTATGGTATAGAATAGATGCAGGATAACTTGTGTGACATTTTAGTCAGTTCAGGTGTACTGACTGACAAATTCTCATGGCTTTTGGAGGGGAAAGGAAGGAAAAGATGATAGACCTTATGATGCACTGACACAGAAAACACTATACAGGATACTAGTGATTGTAAACCAAGTAATTGAGTTTCATGTGTAGTAGCAGTCCTAAGTTTGTATGCCTCCCCTAAGCACACATGCATGTCTTTAGAGTGTGTGGCAGATGCAACTGCTGCTTCAAGATGCAGATTTTGTAGTAATCTTCATCTAGCCACTGGAGCAAGATCTGAAATGCCTTAGAACAGGGCTGTTCTGAAAACCTGCTCACAAGCTTTGGCTGTGTGTGGTTGTACTGGTTTAAGTTACCTTTATATTCATGAGTCTGTAAGCTTTGTTGAGGCAGACTTTTGCCTGCGCCATGAGTGCAAGTGCATGGTTATTTAAATGTCATGGGCGATAAAGCCAACTTCCTTATTGGGACAGCAATGGTCTTTTATCAGATTGTAACAATTTGATCAGAACAGGGTTGAAAAAGCTCTCCAAAAATGAACTTGCTTCAGTATCAAGAGGCTGAATCAGAGCTCTTCCATCTGGAGTGATCTTCTCTTCCTCATAGCTGAATACTTCTGTGACATCTCATAGCCAGTATTGAAGCAGTTTGAGAGTTTTCAATTAAAATATTTTCTAGGAGCTGGAACTTGAAGAGTGCTTGTTATTACAGTGATGTTTCTGCTTGTGAGCATGAGGGCCTTTATTTAGAGAGGGCTGTCAGATGACTAGCTAGCTCTGAAGGCATCATCTGCTCTTGATAATACTGAACAGCCAGTTTAGCTGTAGGAAAGTGATCGTCAGTCTTTTCTTCTGTGCTTGTCCTTAGCAAGATTATTGCTGATTACTTGGGAGGAAATCCTTAGAATGTTCTTTATTTAAACCAAGTTTTTGTCTAAAAATGCCAAAATAGTAATAACTTGAAATGTGTAGATTAGGTTTCAAGGGTATGTGGCTTGAGCAGACAGGAGGAGAATTTATCAGAATTAAAATCTAGCTATCTTTAATCATCTACTTTCTGACCTTTGGAACTTGAAGATCAATGCATTAGTTAGTAAATCGGTAGTTTCCTCCCTTTTTCTATCAGAGGTAGATTCTGCCATAGCAATGTTAAATGCTACTCCTTCAAAATTACACAGAACTAGTTATGCTGCTGCATGGCACCAACATGGTGGATCAAGATACTAACTGATGTATATATGTTTACAAACCACTAACTTCAGAGTGGTTCAATGAGATGGGAACACAAGGCAAAGATTTCTTTTTCCTTTCAAACTTGGGAGTTGTTAAGCTTAAGTGGTTATGTTTCATCTCATTTGTTCGTGTTGGCTTCTTGGAGGTGGTAGCTCTGAAACTGAAGGACATTTATAGTGTGGAAGTAATGACCAAGCTAGTTCCAGATGCAGAAACAATGTACATTAACCCATAATTCACTGTGAGGGTGGTGAGGCACTGGCACAGGTTGCCCAGAAAAGCTGTGGCTGCCCCATTCCTGACAGTGTTCAAGGCTGGGTTGGATGGGACTTTGAGCAACCTGGTCTAGTGGAAGGTTTCCCTACCTGTGGCAGGGGGTTGGAACTGGATGATATTTAAGGAACCTTATAACCCAAACCATTCTATGATTCTATAAGGAGCTGTGCCTGAACAAATTACTTCAGCTGAGAGGTGGAGATTCTGTGCTTGGGCTCAGCACTGCACTGATACAGTTATGATAATGATTCTGAGATCTGCATAATTGTCATTGTGCTGTGTTGCACAGATAGGCTAGCCTGCTCAAAGCTTTCTGCACTTCGCAGACATAGCCATAAGCTGAGAAAGCTGAGGTCTTCTTGTGCCTATTTCAAATCCACTTAGTCAGGAAAGGTCCCATTTTAAAGTAACATTTGTGAAGCAGTTGTTTGTAGAGAACTGATGGTAGCTTAAGTTCCTATCTGTGAAATGCAAGCTTCTCAGTGATGTTCATCATAACAGCACTGTATTTGAGCACTTCAAAAAAAGGTTGGTTATCTCATGTTAAGAAAATGCTATTAAATGTTAAATCCACGCTCATACTGCAAATGTGTAGAAGAACCAGAGAGAGAGGTTGTTCCTCATGGAATCCAACCCCAACTTAGACCCCATCCCAAGTCCTTTTTCTCAGACTATATTATGCAGTTTCTCTTTATACAGTATTAAACTTTTGGTCTGATCTATTGCATATCTGAAGCTGTGACTTCAATAAAATTGGTCTTGATCTGTTTGTTAACTGGCTCTGGCATAGCCTTTCTCTTCGCTCATCTCTACTCCGAATCACATGGGGATTACTTCCTCAGTCAATTGCTTCATTCTTGTCACTGCTCTTATTACATCTTCCACATCTCTTTGCCATGTTAGACCCATGCTATGTGCCTTCTTTTTTTATGTGTGTAAATCCCCCAACTGAATCTCCTGATCTGTTCTGTCAAGATGTCAGCTTTCCTTTCTTATCTCTAACTGAATTTTCAAACAAGTGTAATTGTGCTGTCACTAGTGCTGTCCCTTGCACACAGGAGGCACTTCGCTTAGGAACTTACAGTCAATTCATTGTTCTTTTTAAAAAGTCCCCTATACTTGTAGATCATGTTAAGAAAACCACAGCAAAATACAACAATAAAAGGGTGACTTGGGTTAGGATAGTTATTTCAAGTCCTTAGACTGTCTCACTGTCTCTTGAGCTTTTCCAGTCTTCTGTATTGATCTTTTTCTCCTGTACTTACGTTTATGCAGTTTCTGGAACAGTATCCAATTTTGCATTGTCTTTTTACAACACCTTTGTGATAGCATACAGCAGAATTACATATCAGTTGTACAGTGAACTCTATTTACTACTACTTGCGAAGTAGGGGAGAAGAAACGCGAGCAACACATAAAAACAATTTGATATTTTTATCTTGGGGAACAGATGTTAAGAGTTCTTACCACAGGATCAAAACTTGGTTGTAGAGTCACTGGTGGTTTCTATGATAACATTTGTCCAAAGCCCTAATTAAGGACTCAGCACATACATTTAATAGAAGCAGAGAAAGTCTTTCATTGACCCCCAAAGATAGGGGACATGCTTTATTGCTATTAGTCTGCCTTAAAAAGTTCACTGATCTTTGACCAGAAATTAGCTCTGTCACAAGAAATTACCCAGACTCTGGGCTGCAAATTAAAATAAAAGGTACTGAGTTTGTAGCCTGTTTTAGTAAAGAGACAGAAAGAAAATAAAGTTTTTCCTCTAGCTAGTCACAAAAATAATATCCCCAGCAGTGTAATTTTATGTGGTAGAAAGGAGCATATATTTACTACTGGGCCTCCCATGAGACATCCGCTATGAGCTCCCTTTCTTCAGGTAACAGGGTCTTTTTTTTTTCCAGTAGGTATCTCAGTTTCCTAAATGCAGCCTTATTCCTAGAGTTCTTTTTTATTCCTGCTAGCAGGGCTAGACTCCTAAAGGATTAAGCTCTTTCCCTCAGGAAATATTGAACAGAATCTATATAATGTTTTGCAGGCAGTTTAGATGACACAGAATGACCCGTAGGCCTTATTTAAATGCAGACCATTTTATACAATTGTTAAATACCTAGCTTCTAACATCGTAACTGTCTATATGTCCTCTTCTGTCCCCTCTTATTAAAAAGTTACATGATTAACTCCTTAGGGGTGCTAGCAGCTTTGCTTTTCTCACCTCCACCGTAAACCTATTGATTTTCCCATATTACCTACTGAGTTGAGGTAGTCCAGGGATGAAGGAATGGAGAGTCACTGGGAGTGCTTTTTCTAGTCAAATATTATTTGTCAGTCAATGCAAGCTAATGTATGTCTCTTTTCCTAAGAGAAGTTCATAATCTCTTAGCTCTTTTAGCTTGCTTCTGTATTAGAAAATCATTTGTCTAGCAAATAGTGCTAGTTCCTATGACACCCTTACTTGACTTGCTGTTGGGAGAATGTTTGGTGTTCTTGTGCTTTAGGGTAGCACAGTCAGCTGTGTTTCTGGGAATTTTAGTCCATATCCTGTAAACTGAAGAGTCACAGCTGGTATATTTGTCATGGATGGAAAGAAGGAAGAAGAAATGTAGAAGGAGCCAAGTTTTTTAGGTCAGTGTGATCTATAGGATCAGGATGCATAATTTCTGCCTGTCATCACTGTTCCTGTAGTATTGATGAGTTTTCCTCCTTTTTGTGCTTCAGAGAGGTTTTCTTGCCAAGGTATTTTTGGGAGTTTGCTGTCTTACACTCTAGGAATTTTTCTCTTATTATTTTGCTAGTTTTTAATATTCCTCTCATCCCAGTTTGTTATCAGTTTTGCAGTTCTCTCTCCTACACTCAAGTGCACTGTTTTTCTGTCCTTGGAATAAAGCCATAGAAAAACGTCTTAGCAATTGCTGGTTAGGAGTGTTCTTTCTTCCACTGGACATATACCAGTATTTTGAAGAGTGTTTTTAGAAGATGGGAGAGCAGCCATCCATTCAACAAATGTACAGCTCCTTTAACAGCCTCAGGCTGACTCCTAGCTAATTTGAACATAGCCTTTTACAAATACTGCTTTTCTCTGGAACTGCTCTTGTACCTTCTTCATGATGCAGTTCTCTTAGGCCATAATTAAAGTCAAATCTCTTGCTTGCTTCCTGTCTCTTTTGTCCATATGCTGAAATGTCTGCAGGTAAAGAAGCAAAGGAGAGCATATCACAAGTGAGAGAAGCTGGGAGCAAGCCACTCTGGAATTACCCACTGTTTTCATTCGAGGAGTTCCTGAACTTAGTTCAGTTTCTGAACTAAATAGGGTTGGTGGGAATAAAGAGATGTTCTAGTGCTTCCTTGTTGTACCCCTCTTTGCACTTACCCAGTGAGTCCTTTTGGGCTCCTTTGTGCTGCCAGCAGAAGTAGGATGTGAGTGCTTTGGGGTGCATTCAAGCAAGAAAGGGGAACTGGCAGCTTGCTGTCCTCCAGCCATTTTGTCCTTTCCACCTCCTCTACTTTCTCACTTCTGGAGGGGTCACTGGGAGACAGATGTTGCTGCAGATACCTTTTACTTATTTTACCTGGGTTGTTAATGCCTTGCTATAGGATTGTATAAAAGTAGAAGTTTTACAGTCCTTTGACCTGCCTGTCAAAACACGCTGCAATTGGGAAAATAACTAGAGTAACTATTGTCTGGGAAGAGTGGAACTGTAAAACAAATAAGCTTGTGAATGTCCCTCTTAACAAGGACAGTAGTATAAAATAGTGTTCATTCAGGTATTATAGTTACCTTAGTGTTGAGGAAGACTCATAGTTACAGCACGACTTGCTGTCTTCTGGGCAAGTCTTTTTACCTGGACATTGGGGGGTAGTAATTGGTAGCTCTGTGGCCAACATCCGTGAGGAAGATGAAGGGTACTTAGGAGACAGCATAATGATTTATGCTTCATTTTTTACTGTTCTTTTTAAGAGTTAGATGACATTCTTTATCTGCAGAAGTTGCATTTACCTTGAAGTCTTTATTAATAGTTTTGAGTTCTTGAAAAAGCAGGTTTTCAGCTAGCAAACAGGTTAGTGGGCTGTCTAGTCTTCTGCTTTCAGCAGTTTCATATAACTCAGTTGTCATCTACAAGGGTAACTTGTCTGGTAATAGCAGTATTTCAGGCAATATTGCCTCCTGTGTTAGGAAGAAGTCCACTCAAATTGGATTACCTTCCATCCACTTACATTTTTTCCACTACTATCTTAAAACCTTTGAAATAGGGTCTCTCTCTTTGGCTAGGGTTGCTAAGCAGGATTTAACTCATCTCTTTGTCTCTTTCAGGAAGGAGTCCTGTAATAGATAACATGGGCCTCAGATGTGGGCAGTCTCCACCCTGCATTGCAGAGACCTGTAGGTGCTGTTAAGCTCTGTACAAACCCATGTAAATACTGTCCACAGATTCCTTTGCCAGAGCTGTGGGAAGGAGCCGGGTAACTTTGGTCTGAAAAAGATACTCACGTTCAGGGACACTATTTTAATGGGTGTGTACAGAACGTAATAGAACAAATCTCAACAGAACCCATAGGTGGTACTGCAGTGAAGGCAAATAAAAAGGTACAAAAAAGTTCAGATTAGAAAACACCCCTGATAAAAATACTTTCTTTTGGCTGAGCCAGACCTGCACCCAGCATGGGAAATAAGGTCAAAACTAGCTGGAGCTGAGGAGGAGTGTTGGAACCTCACTTTAAATCCTCAGGGTGTGTTTGTCCCTTCCTTTATTTTGCCCTCCTCACATCCAGTGTCAAGTCACTCAGTCTGGGCTTTAGCCTCTGTAGGACTCTGATCCTGAAAATGCTGATGTCCACTGTCAGCTTGGCTGAAATCTAGGAGATTACTGATGACAATAATGATAACTGTATAAAAGTGTTTGCTGGGTCAGCGATTAGTAACTTACTGCTGAATACCAGATTGTAACTATTGGTGTGACATACACAATTTTATAAGTTAATCCATTGACAGAGCCCTTTTGAGAAAACTCTCCCAAGCTACCATAAAATGTTTACATAGTAAGAAGTAACTCTTTGAGCAGTAGAATTAATGAAGTCTCATTTCTGAGACGTCTACCTCTCATTATCCAGCAATTATCCACATCTGTCTTTTAGGTAAGAAGCAGTATGTGTGCTATCATGCACCAGCCAGCATGCTTACTGGGTAGCAGGTATGGGCATGACTTCTCAGCTTACTACGGTGCCTTGGTGGCAGTGTGGAGTGAATGACAAGTTTTTTTCTTCAGAAAGGTTATTAGAGTCTTTTTTTTTTTACTCTGCTGTTTGTTTTCCTCAGACTTAAGAAATTTATGATTTAAAGGCATTTATTTCTCTATCGAATATGTCTGTGTAATTGGTTTATGGATTTTAAGTTATGTTTGAAAGACTCAAGTAAAGGCATAAATGACATTTTTCATGAAAAGTCACGCAGAACAAATGGTTATAGGAGGAAAACTAAGGTAGGAAACTAGAGCTGCTTGGACTTATAATTCAGCCTTTATTCTTTTTGAGCACCTGCTTATAATCAAAATCTTCTCCCTCGTTTGGAGGCCTCTAAAAGCTTTGAGGGAGCAGTGACCTCCTGAGGTCCCTTTCAGCCTGAATCTTAGTGGAAAACAGGGTTTGAATTATGATAGTCCAGGGCCTCTCTCACAGCTCTATTGATGTCATAGGTTTTATAGCAGAGTTTCTCTTCTTTCCAGGGAGATAACCCAATCCTTGTCCTCACTTGGAAGCAAAAAGCATTTGGGAATATCAACAAAAATTTCAGTTGGGGCAAAAGCAGGAAGTTTGCAACTGCTTTTTTAGTAGCCTGTTGAACTTGAGTTGCTGGCTTAAGCCAGCTACACTTGTGCTCATGCACTGCTTTTCTGGGAGTGATTGTGAGGAGCTCTGCAGAGAAGTGAATTTTGGTGGCACCACTGTACTGTGGTGCAGGTTATTCTCAGATTTGTCTTACAGGCCGTAGTTAAAGGAAGAAATCTGCTTTATAGGTTTCTTCTTTATAGGTTTGTTTTCAATGTACATTGAAATTCTGACTAATAACCTAATGGTAGGACCTGGGGCTTTAGGCATGCACCAGTAAGACTTCTGTGTGAATCTAACTCTGGAGTGATCTGGAGATAGGAACTTAGGAGCTCAGTTTTTTAGAATTTAGGATAGGAACTAATTTTTTAAGAATTAAAACACAACTGCCAAAATTTAGAAGATGTATCATAAAGAACTGGTGTATGTTGAGGTGGGCAGGTCTCACAGAGCTGTTTCCAGGTTTAATGTTTGATATGATTCTTTGAGATATCTCTGTCCTTGAGATCAATTACCTAAAATGATCTCAGTTACATGTTTTAGAAGTTCATGGTTACTCACAAGGTGCAGATCTTGTTTTAGCTTTCTTTGCCATTTCTCCTTCTTATTTCAGGTGTTAGTTTGAATTCTTGTTTTCTGAGTGGTGAGAAGAATTTCTTGTATTGCCAATGTTAAGTAATGCTTTAAGGAAATTTCCCCTCACACACACCTCCCCTTGATTGTTTTGACCACTTGTACTTGAAGGCTGATTTGTTTCAGCTGTTCACAATTTTATGCTGGTGTATATTTGGATGCGCTGTTACAAATCTTATGGCTTGCTTTTCCATTCATTGAGAAATGTGTTAAATTTATATCCTCTATTGATTAAGTGGTTGTGTATCAAAAGATATTGTTGTATGCTGGTTGTCAAACAAGCCTAATGACTCATTTTTAATTATTTATATGATGATATCTTTCTTGATTGCAGAAAATGTATTTTAATTACTAAAATACTCTGTTAAAATCAAGGCAAGCAAAGGGTAAGACTTCAAAATGCAACAACAGAAGTACCAATGTAAGTCAAAATGACAGTGTAAGACTAGCAAATGAAGGCACTCTGACTACTATGCCAAGCATGCTTGATTTTTGTTTTGAGCTATTGTGTCGTCGTGGCACAGCTTTGGCTTTGTGCATCGCTTCCATGAATATCAGCAAGCCTAGAGGATTTATAAAGAGGTTTAAAAGGAGAAAGCTGTGGTAAAAATGTCTGATTCTCTTAGTGTGTTTGTTTTGCCTGGAGGCAGATTTAACGACATATGAGTATAGGTCATTGGAAACTTAGTTCTATGTTATGGGTTTGGTTTCTAAGCTTTTAACATGTTATTGTTTTAATAACACTGTTTCCAAGAAATTCATAGGCAGGAATGTAATTTTAGCAATTCTTGTTTCTTGTCTTTTCCTAAACAATTCTACATTTATTACGGCTTGGATTAGGAAATTTGTTATGTTAGGTATAATAGATTTCCAAGTATGGGTGACAGGCAGGCTTCAGATGTAAATGGCAGCATGGTATGAGGTTTTGTGTCTTCCTTAGAGAGGACTTTAGCTGTGAATTTTCCTTGGTTTTCTTGCTGAAGACCTTCATCTTCAACTCAGCTCAGCTTGGATGGAGTGACTGCATTGGTGAGACTGGATGACACTTGCTAATGGAATTGTAGTTAAAACTGTAAAAGAAAGCTAACCAGGATTCTAACCTATGATGAAGTAAAAGCTATTCTTTCTAGAAGAAAATCCTCTTCTAAGAGCCGTAACAAAAGTGTAAATAAGTCTCTGATACTAGAAATGTTAAAATAGAGAAGGATCTGGAGAGATTTCCCTCTTGTCTTAGGTTAGACATACAAAGTTTTCATTCTTAATTGACATTGCTGTGCAATTTAAGGAAAGTTTCATATTTACCCTCTACTGTTCATGTCAGAGATGTGGAGCTCTTGGGCAGCATGGGAGTAGAAACAGCTATGGAAGCATGAATCCTTCACACATGCAGCAGAAGGTGGTACCCTGCAAATTTCTTTTTTGCATGATGAGAAGAGAAGCAAAACAGAGAAGTGGGACTTGAGCCCAATGGGAATTAGTACTTTGACACTTATTACACACATGCTGACTTTAAATGTCTTAAAGGAACTTGCTCAAGGGAAATAAATTTAATTCTTGATATAGGGATGGTTGTGAGTGAGTGGTTCTTTGAGAGTATTGTCCCTGTGCTAAGCAGTGGTTAAACAAGACAAGTGCACAAGAGCAAGGAACATCTAATGGCATACGAACATATTTAAGAAAAGGGTTTTTTCTTCCAGTTGTATTGGTTTGGAGATTTTTGGTTTTGTTTCTTCCCTCCCCCCCATATGGAGTTTATTGCAATAGGATGTTGCAGGATCCAAAACTATGTCTAGATTCACAAAGGGCTTAGCCTCCTAGAGGATAGGTCTACTAGTGTTCTCTACTGGACATGAACATCTATGTGCAACAACTGCTTGGAAAGTCCTTTGACATCTGACTCCTGAGAGCTGGTAAAGCATGCTAGAAAATGTTACTTGTTTCACGTCTAAGTTCTTTCTTATTTGTCACTGAGTCCTGTAAGACACACCATTGGATTAGCTGGACTTCAGAACATTCTTGTGCTCCTGGGCAGCTTGTTTGTCTGAATTGTACCCAAGTTCTGTTCTGCAAGGAAGTCTGAAGGAGCCTAGAGCCTTAGAAGGTGGCAGTAGCTCAGTGCTTTGGGTGTCCGATTTGATATTCAGTGTAACTCCTCTGCTGAAGTGATCTGGATTAGTGATCTGGAACCAACTTTTCTTCTGTCTGGCTCAGCAATCCAGCTCTTTTTCCCACAGTAAGTTGCCCTGGCACCAGCAGTTGTTGAAGTACATTGACTGCAAAGAAGGCTGGTGGTGTGGACATTTGCATTCGCTCAGCCTGGGACAATTTCAGCTGCAGCACAGTTTGTATGAGTTGTTTCTTATTGATGGGAAGGCATTGCGAAACTACACTTGTCGCTGTTGTCCTTTGTGTCTGACATTACTGACTCAGCCCCTTCCACAAACTCTCTGAAACTAATACCAGAAAAATAACCAGTGCTGTCTAAAAGATGTTAGTTCTTAGTTGACCTGTGCAGCTGTTTGAAGACTGATACTTCTTTGTGCTGTATAGGGAGAGCATAACCACTGACTCCAGCAAAGAGTGTCTGCCACCCTTATGATAAGAAGTTTGAAAGGTGGGAGTTAAAACAATCTGGAGAAGAAGTTATCATATCCCTTTTTGCTTGCATACACATAACATTATTATATTATCAAATTATGAATGCTTTTAGGAGCTGTCCCATGAAACAAGAGCTTCTTTTCATCCACAGACACATCTCCAGGGACACCAAAAGAAGTTTTATCTGTCATCTAAACTACCTTCTGATGATAAGCTTATGATCACAGCTACCAAAACTGATGACCCTTTCTTGTGCACTTGTAACTTGAGTATATCTTGATGGTCTCCCACAGACGACAGAAAAGAGCCTGTTGATAGCGTTTTGATTTGTTTCCTGTTTTCTTCCACACTGTGAGGCTGCCTTGAATGTTTTGAGTCTGTGAGAAGCTACTGCAGCTCCACATCCTCAGTTTTTCTTTCTGAATGCTGTTCCCAACCACAATCTGGCAAACTGGTTTGTTTGGGGTTTTTTTTTATTATTTTTGGCACACTGGCTGTTTTTTATTTTCCTTCAAAGTCTATCTGCTGCTGATAGATTCGGCCAGAGCAAACAGGGCTGGCTGAGCCTCAAACTAATTTGCTGATCTAAGAATAAACATGTTCAAAGAAACCTTTTATTACCTCATGTCTTCTGTGGATCATGAATCATGAGACCTTCTAACTGTACTTGTGGAGGGGAAAGAGCTAAGGAGCTTACAGAAGTTGAGAGGGGGTGAAAGCTCTACTACTTTGCTGATGAGGATTCCTTGAGGAGGGAATCATGATGGAGGAGTGAATGTAATCTTTCTTAAAAAGTGCCTCTGTCCTTTTCCCTGTCACTGTCACTTAACATGTGGATAAAACCTGTTAGAAGAAGCAAGTGATAAACAACCATAGCCAGGAGCATGAAACCTTTGAAAGCCAAGGGCAGGCTGTTGTACAAAGTCCTAACCTATTTCATTGCTTGTTTCTCTGTTCTCTGTTGCTCTAGTATCTGAACAGAAAATGCCCTATTCTCTAACCTAAATAGCATGATACTTGTCACTCAATCTCTGTGAAGCCAAAGAGAAGTTACCTGCTGAAAGCTGTTTACTTTCTTTTGGGTTTGCGTGTGTGTGTTTTGTATTTCCATTTTATTTTTAATGAAAGCACAATATCATAAGTTATGAAATGGGTCACTGGAGTAGTTGTGGCACTTCTGAAAAAGCCAGTTTGTCCAGCTCCAACCACTTGGCTCCAGTGCACAACTTTGCTTTTTAATTATCTGCCCCTTATTCCAGCTAAAGGATCTATCAGCTGGAGAGCAGTGGGAGCCGGACAAGTTTTGTCTGGAAGCCTCTGGCTCTGGATAGATGCAGAACAGCTGTATGGAGGAGCTTCCTCTCCCTAAATTGAGGGAGAGGCTCAGTCTCTGTGGATGAGGCAAGCTAAGGTGACAAAAGCACTCCTCTGTTTTGCTTGCCAGGAGAGCAATTCTACTGAGAGTGTCTGCTATGCTCCAAGTAGCTGTTCTGGCAGACTTGGAAGTACGGTTGTGCTCCCTTCTCTGAAAGAATTGCCTCAGGGAATGAGGTGAGGTACAAAAGGTTTCACTAGATGAGTGAAGCATCGCTTCCAAAACAGCTACATGATGGAATAGCTTAAGTCCCATTGATGTGTGCATTATGAAACTGCTTTCTAGAATTTTACTTTGAATGTCTTGGTGCTTCAAAAACTTATGATGAATTCTGAACAGAAATTAATCACTATCATTCATCTTCTGAATCCTGAAACAAGCTATTTTCAGTTTTATCTGCTCCAATCGCATAGTTATAATATTTTTCGTTTTTCTTCTTTTTTTTTTTTTATTTTTGGAAGGTAAGGAATGAAGAAGACTTTATTAAGAAACTGGACTGCAGTCCTGACCAGCATCTAAAGGTAGTGTCCATCTTTGGGAACACGGGGGATGGCAAGTCTCACACCCTTAACCACACTTTCTTCTATGGCCGGGAAGTCTTCAAGACATCTCCAGCCCAAGAGTCTTGCACAGTTGGAGTCTGGGCAGCCTATGACCCTGTCTGCAAAGTGGTGGTAATTGATACAGAGGGCCTCCTGGGGGCCACTGTGAACCTGAGCCAGAGAACACGGCTCCTGCTGAAGGTCCTGGCCATCTCTGACCTCATCATCTACCGTACTCGAGCTGACAGGCTCCACAATGATCTCTTCAAATTCCTTGGTGATGCCTCGGAGGCTTATTTGAAACATTTCACCAAGGAGCTAAAAGCTACCACAGCCCGCTGTGGCCTCGACGTTCCTCTGTCAACTTTGGGTCCAGGTGTCATCATCTTTCATGAGACTGTGTACACCAAGCTGCTGGGCTCTGGTGAGTAGGCAGAATTACAGTGTGCTAAATACTATATATAAATTGTCAGGTTGCATTGAATACTCAGTGTTCTTTAGTACTGTGTAAAAGATGTGGTTTGGGTTTTGCTTTCACTTGTTCCAGTTGGGAGGCAGGCTATGGAAATAGCGGAGCGTTCCCTGATGGTGGTCTGAGTACCCCATATCAGCTAGAATAATGCTCTTAGCCAGATGGACATTGGCACTGACTAGTCATGATGGGAGTGCTGCCAGCCATGGGAGGGGTCATCCAACAGGATTATGAGTATGGGTGGTATAGCAGATGAAGGTGAAAACTGAGATGCCCTGGGATTTTGGCTACGATATGTAGTATCCTGTTGCAAGAAAACTAAAATAAAACTCTATATAGAAACTAGGATGAGCAAGAATAATGAAATTGATGATACTTACAGTGCTTTCACTCTACTCTCTTAAATTCTGTGGACCAGCCTTGTTCTGAGGCTTATGTGAAGTTGGGACTGAGATTGCGGCACAGAGCTGGTGGCTTGGCACCACTTTTCTCTGTATGAGTATGTGATATGGCCAAAGTTGCAGGCCTGGCACAATATTATTCCTCTTGCTTTCAGTGTTCTTCACCAATACTTTTAACTTGGCTCCTGCATATTGGATTTTGCATACTTAAGTTGTGTATTTTATTTGTACGTCTGAGTTCTGAAGTGCACTGACCTAAGCAACTCACAGCACAATTCAGTTTTGTCTATACAGGGACCTGAATTTCTTTTCCTGGCCCCATTTTTCCATTTTTCAAAAAGCACGATGAAACCTTTCTTCATTCTGTCCATTTCTGATGCTTTGATGAGCAAAAGCCCTAATAAATTGGCCTGCAGTGGCTGAGGGTCAGTCCTGCTGTCAGTGAGCATCTGTGAGTGTTCTGCTGTGTAATAAATACCATAGCAGCTGCTTGCTGGCCCACACTCTCATTTTGGCTTCTCTTACCAGTGAAGTCTTGAGCTAGTAGAAGAGCTTGTTCTTTCTGGTTATTGTTAGAGTGACTTCTTAATTACTTTTAACTGACCTGCCAAGGCGGTTCCTTTTCTTACATATCAATTTGCTGATGAGCAATGTGGAGTTTCATATAGTAGTTGAAATTTGCTGTTTCAGCAGGTCAGATCATAATGATAGTTGTACCTGTGTGCAAAGTCAGACTGGTAAAAGAATACAGTCTTATGATCACTTCTGATCACAGTAGGAATAGGAAAGAAACCTCTTAACATGTGGATTTGCAGCAAGTTGGAACTATCCATCTTGATGAACAATTGGATGTGTGCTTTATAGTTTTAGGGCAGGGAAGAAGGGGCCTGCCTTATTCTGAAATGTACAGGAGGTACTTGGAAGCAACCAGAAGAATGTGGTCAGCTCTATGGAGTCTGACGGGATATGACCAGTTCTTCACTGGTCACATCAGATCACTGAAGTGAAGTGACCTGATGTGCTTCACAATGTACAAAGTGTTGATAGAGGCTCAGTCTTCCTTGCACAGGGTTAGCATGGAGAATAAGGAGCCCACGTAAGGTTCATGTCCTCCACTTATCAGGACTAGTTATACCAGATGGTGAGAAGAGCTAAGAAGTGTGCTGAAATGGAGTTTCCTTATATTATGTCATAAATTGCTTCTTATTCTGGGTATTGATATCAGGAGGTGCAAAAGCGCAAAATGTAATCAGTTCTAAGTAACCTTAAGTTTGATGGCTTTGTAATGGAAAATAACTGCGGTGCTTGAAGGTAGT
>JANHGB010003743.1:45496-58987 GCA_026283785.1 Coracopsis vasa | reverse complement strand
CACACCCCCGGGGGGGGGGAGAGAGAGGGAAAAGAGCTCTGACATTTGTTGGAGGTCTCATCCCCTGAAAACAAGCGCCTTACATGGATCTTCAGTGTATGAAGAGAGAACTGTACCCGGTTCCAGGAAAGTAGACTAAACATCTGGGGTACCTCTTAATTATTCTTGGTTGGCTTCTTTAGCTTGACCTGTAGGGATGCGAGGGTGTCAAAGTGATGAATTTTAAGATGTTGGGCTGTGAAGACGTGCAGCTGCAAGACTGATGGATTTAGGAAGGGAATGGTAACAAGGTTAGCTGCATGTGAAGTGTGAATTGAGATTTTTGCAAAGAGACTGTGATTGCAGATGGGCATAATGTTGTACCCTTGCATGAAATCTTGCTATTATTGTATAATGGTCAGACAGAGTGTGAAATGACTTATTACTTTACTTTTATTCTTTAATGAAGTTGGGTAGGGAAGGAGAACTACCAGGAAATCGATAGTGGTGGTGCACAGAAACTGTATGACAGGTGCTGATACATTAAGTATTTATTTAGCATTTTTTTGTGTGTGTGTGTCTGTGTGCCCCCAGTTTTCTGCTGTTTCAGAATGCAAACAAAACTACAAATAGTGGATCTAGACAGTGAAGAAGATGCATAGAATGAGAGGGTATTTTCTTTGCCATCCTCACTATCTGCAGTATGCGTGAAGTAGGTGTTTCTGTGTGGCAGTGCAGTGTATACATCTTCTGTGTAAAATATTAGTCAGAGATGTCTAGATCCAGGCTGTGTGCACACGGTTTTGAGATAGTTTTTTAGCTGTTCAATGTGTGTCTCTTCTAGACCTCGATGCAGGGCTGCAGTGATTTCTGGACTGTTATGACTACACGTACATTCAAGTGGTCTTTTCTCCAGATTGACATGCAGATACCTCTTGGTACCTTCAGTGCTAAGCACAGGTGTCCATTTGTGTGTTTTCATTTTAAAGATACACAGGGCAACATCTGTCTCTGACTTCTGCACAGCAGCGTGTGGGTACATCCAGACATCTAGGGTGCTTTGCTGACATCACTTGTTTCACATGCAGTCAGGGTAAAACACCTATTACCAGAATTTATGATTCGATTGTACAGCTGCACTGGTCTTTATGAATATGCAGTGAGGAAAAGGAACTGGAGCTGCTCCCTCAGGATACTGTCCTAAAAAAGAGGATTCCCCAGGTGGCTAACCTCAGGATGCCACCGCTGAGAACAGTTTGACAAATCCTGCACATAGTGAGTTTCTCTCAGAGAACAGCATCTCCCTGTTTGAAAACACACCATGGAAGCACAGCTTCTTGTATGCCTTCCCCTGTGGAAGGATACAGCCCATGGCTCTAAGAGCTTTCTGAGCCGGCACCTCTCCTGCAGTGACCTCCCCAGACCTTGTCCTCAGAGCCAGCACAGCCCTTTGCTTTGAGCCTGTCTGTGAGGTTTTGCCCTATATTTTCTGTGGAGTCTGGCACTGTTACATTTTAATCTGAGGTCAGAAAGAACAAGAAATGTGAAACAAGCTCGGGAATAATTGCATACCTCTTCTGCATTAGCATACAGGATAATAATGATGGCAGGATTGTGTGAGACAGAACACACCTGAGGCCTCATCTTTGTCCTTACAATAGTCTTTCAGATTTCCTTTTCATATTCTTGCCTCAACATCTGAACAAGTACAGATGGGTTTTAGGCTTGAACCCTCTTCCTGTTAAGTAGCACCCTCTTGTAGGGTTGTCTCCCTCCTCTGGGAGATGAAAAGGCCCCTGTGATACACATGGGTTTCTTTAAAGCAGGTTACTGACCTGATGCAACGCTGCCTATGGGAGTGACAAAAATACACTGAGGGGCACAAGAGATCCTGCACGACACAAAATGCTATGGAGTAGCTCTCTGTCAGATTCATAGCCTGATAAGACTAGCAAACATGTTGTAGCTTTAAATAGTTTGCATTGTGTGAAGAAATAACAAGAATTCCTGAAAGTTTTAAGGGCTGCCTGGTAAAAATGGTAATTCAGTTCTTATGTGCATAGAAACATGGGGTGACATGACAGACACTGCAGTATCCCAGCACTGTGAAAGAAATGGGCAGCTTCCCTCAAACTGGTGCTTTAAAGCAGGACAGAGTAATGTGGAAAACGAAGGCTGCCAAAAAGGCCTGTTTCAGGGATTTACCACTAGTAATTTGGCTGGTTCCTGTGGGTTTAAGTACCATCACTGTCCCTATATTCAAACTATGTAGTCTTTCTGCTGTAGAAGTTGTGAAATAAGAAGCATAGAGTGG
The DNA here is from genome assembly GCA_026283785.1 of Coracopsis vasa. NCBI lineage: Eukaryota > Metazoa > Chordata > Aves > Psittaciformes > Psittacidae > Coracopsis > Coracopsis vasa. Next base: position 56,694 of record JANHGB010003743.1, on the reverse strand, counting down.
TTTATGGGAGAAAAAACCAGCAAAGCATGTGTCTGCAATGGAGTCCCAGTATAGGCACTGACAGCTTCAACCTTACTTCACATAAGCTTAATAGATCAGCAATATTTTCTGCCTAAAACAGAGGGATGCAAGGTAAGCACGCTGGCAACTTCTTATTTGTTTCACTCCTTAGCAGTCTAATTTCTTCTTCCTTTCTCCACTTTCTCCTTTCCCTTTTTCTCTTCCTTTCTGTCCTCACCTCACTCTGCCAAGCACTCGGCAGCATGCCCTGTGAAGACTGCTCACCTTCTCTGGTGGCTGGTGGTGGCCATGGGCAGCCTGCCTTAACCAGCATGCTGGTGTGTGGCTTGGGCAATGCAGCACCACAGTGAAGTGAGTGCTGCGAAGCTGTGCCTCTTCCATGGAGACTAAGCTCATTACAGTACAGTATTCTAAAACACGCTTAACCTCCCCAGTCTTGGGTGTTGTATCCCAAATCTACTGCCGAGCATGGACACCCCAATTAGCACTTACAATGCACTGTTGACATTTCTCTGGGACAGCCCAACAGGAATAATTAGATGTGATATCTAACACAAAGTCATTTTTTTTTTCCCAGCAGAGGGTACACTACAAAATGAAAGCAACATCTACTGCAACAGCACTTGGCCAGATTTGGCTCTGATGTAGAACGTTATGTCTGTGGTGTAACTCAGCTGGCTTGGAAACACTTGCTCAGCATTAAGATTTCCTGTTTGCTATATCTACTAGTGGCTGGTGAGGCTGGTCTCACCATAGCTCCAAAACCTCATCCCACAGAAATCTGAGCAGGCTGGGTTAAGGACTGGGCAAAACATTACTGACCAAACATCATTCTCTTGCAGATTAGCAGAGATAAGGTTGTGTTATCATATACCCCACACCAGGAAGCCAAAAACCCTATGGAAAAACACATGTGGCAGTAAATAGAAGAGAGGTCTCTGCTGCAGTGCAGCAGCCTGTCCTCTGACACTGCTGATTACAGCAATGCATGGAAATTTAAGTGTATGTCTTGAGTATTCCTACTTGATTTTGTTACCATTTCTTGCCTACTTTTGTGCATTGCAAACTGGAATTTGGAAAGAACTTGGCTGAGTGAAGAGGATATAAAAATGATAATTTTTCATGTAATAGAGATCACATAGAGATTTGCTTTGTAGTTCATAACATTTCCATTCCAAAATGCTTGGAGAACTGAAGCATACAAATAGAGAAAATCTGCAAAGTGTTGTCAGGTATTATTTATGTATTATTATTTTTATTGGAAAAGACATGTAAATAAGAAGAATTAGAAAACGGAGCTACTAAACTAAATTATAATGGAACCCACAATGAATCTAACATGAGAATAAAAGTATAATGAGAACACATATTCTTCAGCATAAATACAAATCCTGTCTGTATGCTAAAGCCCTATTAATTGGATACTTACTACACGAATAAATCTTTAAATGTGTAAAAAAAATCTTTCTGCTCTGTGATGAAATATAAATATCACCAGATTTATTAAAGAAAAAATTCTGCTAAATGACTGCTTCTCTTACATACTAATTTATGCTCATGCTACATCTGAAAGAACTCATCCTGATGTGACTATCAGCTAAACGAAGGAAGCTGCAAAAGGAAAAGGTTTAATGTACATTATGAGAAGTTGCTTATATCAGGCACGGCAGGTTTCAATGAAGTTTTATATTATAAAACAGAGAAAAGGTGATGGTCTCTTAAGAGACATAATACTTATCCCACGAGTGATATAATAGTTCATAATTCACCAGAGAACAAGGCTCAAGTGAGTCGTATATATTTTATGGCACAATTGGGATTAATACCGTACTTCAGAGAGGCGTGCTTAACCCACTCTATTTATATGAAGAGATGGTTGAAAATTCACCCTTTTCCAGCACCTTCTTCTCTTACCCTTTGGCATCAACCTACAAGAGAAAGACTTGAAAAAAATGAGTGTGGACATTGGGTGAAAACCAGACAAGGAATCAAGGCACCACTACAGCATTGCCATTTGCCAGGAGGTGCCCTGGTGCTGGCACGGCGATTGGAAATGCTGATTTTCCAATGACAGCTTCCCAGAGCCCCAGAGGAAGAGGTTAGTCCTGAGTGGGAGCACTATAGGGGTTTCTTTTTGGCTGATCTTGATCTTTTGGTGGAATGCAGAAGATGCTGACTTCAGTCTCTGCTTGCGGCCACTGTGGTCGAATGCAGTTGCCCCACATTCTCTCTGGCACATCACTGTGTCATCACTGACTCTAGCACAATCTGCTTGTTGGGGTGCTCAGGGAAAGAGGGTATCTTGGGTCAGTCCTCACCTTACTCTTGCCTGTCACAAAACATGGCACTTTGGGGTTTCTGCTCCTTTTCTATACCCCGCAAATGAGGTGTTTAAGGACAATAGAGGCAGTGTGTGGCAGTTTGGGGGATTTCTTTACATGGTCTGAGGGATGCTGGTGGAGGCCAAGGCATTACTGGGAACTGAGCTGCCTGTGCCTGTGAGACAAGACCTCACTCACACTCCTCCCATGTCAAGGGCCATCACCGGTATTTAATCTCACCCGTCAGCTGTTGAGAGAAAACAGCCTGGGACAACGGATCTGATTCAGTCCTCCCTGTTTATAAAGAGGTGCTTTTGGGGCAGAGGAGATAAAATGGAAAGATGGAGCATCTAGGTGCTGGAAGGGAGGATGTGATCTGGGGTAGCTTTGCAGAGATGCATAGGGAGGTTTGGCCAGAGAATGGTTTGCTCTCGGCAGCCTCCAGCTCTGGTCTTGCTGGAAGATGGAGTTGGGCTCAGAGTGGTCTGTGCTCTGCATGCCAGGGCCAAACAAGCTAAAACAGGGGACACTGCCATCTTCGTGGACATGTCACCTGCATGTGGAGAAACAGAACACCTTACATTGGGCTTTGTGCTTGGTTTTGTCTAGGTCTGTGTTCTGTGGATTTAAGCTACTGGATGCCCATACTGACAAATCTCCCTGTCATGGGATGGAGTGTGCAAGGATGTCCAAGGCAGCCTGCGCGCGTGTGCCTCTGTGGGCGGGCTGGAAAGCAGCAACAGCACCTCTGGGACACCAGAGAGCTGGCTGAGGGCTGGCTGAGGGGGTCTGAGCCTCCTTCAATGCCTTATCTTTGTTTTGTTTTGTTTTTTCCCTTCTTCATGTAGTAAAGGGCTTGAGATTGAGCCCGGGCTCCCACGACTGCATTTTTCCTTTTGTTCTGTAGAGGTCATAACAGATAGTACCTGAGGGGAAGGGGTTGCTTGCCTCATTTCAAAGACCTCTGTGAACAAGTGGCTCCTGCTTCCCACCACTTCTGGAGAGGAGTGTGAGCACCCAAACAGTCGGGCTCACCCTTGGCACCATGAGCCTTCCCTTGCTCCTGAGCTGGGCATCTTGGACAGATCAGAAAGATCAATAGTTAAATCTACTGCTTTTTGATCTACCAGTCTCGAAAGGTCTCATTGCCTCTTCTATTGCTCTCAGTTTGACTTAAAATAACTGACTCAACCATATAGGTATTGGCGTCTTTCAGGCATTTCTTTCCTGGCAAAGTGCAGGGAGTTTGTGAGCTTTTTTAAACTAGCCTGGAGGGGCTGATTCACTAAAACTTGGATCTCTGGTGAAAAGCTCACTGTAGCTCTTAAAAAGAGATTAAAAAATACTTCCTTCGTGATCCTGCACATATATAGTGGTAAGTAATAGTTCTGAAGGGCTTTGTTTGAGCTACCAGGATTGGAGAGCTATCTTTTGTCATAAAGAACTACTGTACGTATATAATAATGATATGCTTAAATGATACATAACCACCATTTTCCAAGTACTTTTAGCAGAAAGCATTTTATACCACATGGTTGTTTTATTGTGCACATTACTCGTGATTGTTACAAACCCTTGCCAATGAATGACAAATTTACATACACATCATGTCAGCCGGCAATATTTTGCAGCCTTAATTGCTTTAGCTTCAGGCATTCTGTGTCAAAATAGAGTGTTTTACGTCCTGCAAGTTGCTCTGCTTCTTTGCAACAGTTAAATTATTCTGTAATTTGCCTGGTTTCCTTCTAATGCATTGTCCATTAAGTCATTTAATAATTTATGGAATAAAACGTATGATGCAACCTTAAACAGCGTTTAAAACTATACTGAGGTGTTCCAGTCGAAAGGATGAAAATCTTAAAATGCATTTGTTTAAAACATTTTTCTAATAGCTTTTTGCCTGCTGTAAGGACGACTTTACCTGTGTTTATATGGCTGAGTTTGGCTGGTGAAGTCCAAGACTGTGATTCCTGAGCAGAGCAGCGGGCATGGAGAGGAGGCACAGGGGGACGAGCTGTCAGCAGTCCTGCTGTGGCAGGAGCCAACTGTGGAGCTGATGCTGCAAATGCCTCTGTACACTCACCATCCCTTACTCGTGTGGATACCCTTTAATTGTGGAACAGCCCCCGTGACAGCAGTGTGTGAGTAAAGTCTGTAGGACTGGGTTTTCATGTGTTGCAGAAGTCCTTTCACATTTGCCACCGAGCTCCCAGTGAGAACAAGAGGCAACCAAGAGCTGTAATTAAACCCAGAATGACAAAGCACCCTCTATCCATCCACTTCTACCCTTTCACCACTCTAATCTGCTGTGTGTTTGTTGTACAGTCTCCGAGGACTTTATGTCAGAACAAAAACTAACATCCAAACTGCATGGCCAACCAAAACTAATACACATGCAGAGTGTTCTCTCTGCTAGACAAAAGCCTGGTCTGGAGGTGGTTACTTTGCTCAGTGCCTGGGTTGCCGGTGACCTCCTTTTGGTTATTTCCTTTTGGAGAAGGTCTCAGGACAGACGGCTCTGAGCTGTTGCCATGTTGCATCTGATGCATCAGGGATGGAGGAACTGGAAGTGATTTCCAGGTGCTTTCCAAGTGATTTCCTAGGAAGGCTTGCAGACTGAAGGCAGTTTAACTAAACACTTAAGGCATATTTTTGCAGAAGAGGAAAGTGTTCCTGGTAATGAGAGGACAGGAGTGTCCAGAGCCCAGATACTGAGTATTGCTGATCAGGACTTATTTATCCTATCTGCGTAAGCAGTAAGTGGTGCAGACACATCTCTTTCTTTCGGGTTGTTATGTTCTCTTTTGCTGTGCACTTTTCTGGGGAAAATCACTGACAGAGAAGGTTTTTAGCTACCTGAAGGTCTCTGACAGAGTTCCTTGCTGTGCTGCTGCAAATACAGCTTAAGAGCCTCAAGAGTTACGAGGCTTTGGTACAACCATGCTTGTATTGGTGCTCACTAGCAGCTTGTCTCTGTTCCTTCTATTGCTTTCTCTTGGGTTTTTTCTTTGTCCCAGGATCCTTCTCCCCCAGTACGTCAGCAAAAGGATATAGGACACATGAGAGGTACACAGACAGAAGCACTACTCTTTTGCGAATTGCATGTGCTCAGTTCTCTGGGTACAACACAACATTTGCCAAGAATAATTGTGAAGTGAGAGGGTTGTGTTCATTGAGATGGTGCTGGTGGGAGCAGCCTGGGAAGGGTCCTCCCTTGGGCCCTACAGCCCCTACAGCCTATGGGTGAGGACAGCACCCAGATGATTCCTCACCTGTGACCTGGGAATGGCTGCATTTCATACACGTGTTCAAAAACAAAGACAGTGATGGGAAAGTGAAGAAGCAGAGCTGCTGCCTTCCATTAGCTACTGCGTGTCTGTGTAACACCTTCCTCTCTGCTTCAGTGGTTATTGTCCCATTGGGAAGCAGATTCATCCCTCGTGAGAAATCATGAGTGCTGATTGCCAGGAAATGATCAACAGGCAAAGGAATATATATGGTCTGATGTGTTCAGGACTTTTTTTTTTCTAGATTCACTTAGAACCCAGGGCTAGAAGGCTGATGTAAGCATGAGCCCAGACCTGCTCCGTGGCAAGCATTTGAGATGTCTGCTTTGTGTGTTGAATGGGAGGTGGATAGACATTACAACTTCACCTGGCCATTGTGCACTATTTCTAGTGGCTTTGTACTCGTAATGTCTCAGCCAAAGAAGGTTTATATTGTCGTCTTCTGGTTTCTGTGATGCTGAAAGGGTGTCTCTGAGCAAGATGTGCTGGTGACTGGCTGGCTGGTGCCCTCTCCCTTGTCTTCAGACTGTGCCTCTTCTGAGGGTTTTGATCTCCGTGCCCTGACAGATATCTCTGCTTCTGTCTGTTCCAGTCCTGTGAGAGCTAGACCCTGATTTGGTAGTTTATCCAACTTACAAACCTCCCCAAGGCCAGGAAACCATATAGGTATAAACTCATCTTAATATATTCCTAATGAGAAATCCCTGATGGATGTCGCTTCTGAGAACACACTTTGCACAATTAGCGCTCCACACCCCATTTGCTAAGGGAACGGAAGGAGAAATCTGCTTGTTTGCCACTGAGGCTCTCGATTCCCGTTTTCATGTTCAGGTTTCTGTCTTTCCCACCCCTGAAGTCCCCAGTTTGGCTTGAATACATTTTGAATTATAACAAATATCCCGATACTCACACCCCATGAATGAGGGCAGAAGGCAGGGGGCAACTCGTGGCTATGTTCCTGTTCTGGATTTAATTTTTCATTGATAATTAGACTCTCAAAGCCACCTGATATTTTTGACCAGCAGGAAACAAAGGCCCACTGATTGACTCCAGGGATAGATGCAAGCAGCCCCCACTGTGCTCGCGCAGCAGCTTCACAAAGACTCAAAACAAGAGCTGTGGCAAATTGGCTCATCCTGCAAGTTTCAACTGGCCCGTCATGTACAAGTAGTAAATTGAGAGCTGATATTCCTGAGAATTATTTATTAGCAAAACCCAGTGTCTCGCTCCCCTCGTAGTTATCCTTTGCAAACAGCTTTTTACCAGTTTGGATGAGCAATATGCAGCACTTCATTATTTTCCTTATATTCAGGTAATTATTAAAAGACAACCCATCTCTGTTCAGGCTGGCAGCGGACTGCATCTGTACCCAGCTGCGCCGATACCTTAACAGTTAGGCGTTATGTGTTTAATTGTATAAAAAGCTAATGGGATGTATTTGCAGGAATTTATTGCAATGCAAACAATAAAAGATTATTATTTTGAAATTCGTTTCTGGTGCTTTTTGTGTTGTTAAAATTCTAAATAAAGGTGTCATGGTGACAGTTTCTAGTGGAGTGACCAGTTGTAAGCATTTAGTACAAAAAAGGTGTGAAAATACTAGGCTGAGACCAGTTAGCAGAAATCAGTGTTATACATGCTGAGACCTGCAGTGTTAAACCAAATCTGAGTAAGTCATGGAAGGAAGAGGATTGATAACTCTTATTGTTCCATCTCTTTCTTTCTTTTTTAATAAAACCCCACATGTTGATGTGCAGGAAGATAAAATCATGGCTATTTCATTAACTATATTTTCCCCAGCAGCACTTCTCTTAGGTAAGTTGAAAACAAAGTGCCACTTCTGGGGAATAATAAAGCTTCTTGCCTGCATTGTGGCAATTCTATGTGAAAAGTATTTATTTAAAGAGTTTATTTATAGAGAACAACTATTATTTTTTGCAATAAGATACCCTAAACAGCAAATAATGTCTTTGGTGGTGAGGCTGTTCTTTGTTGGAAACAGGGAGGTTTTTATGTGTGTGTGGTGAGAACGTGCCTGTTCTGAGATACATTCTGGACATGTTGATAGAGATGAGGTCATTGGTACTGATGAACGTCTTGCAGAACGTGGTTGCTTCCTTTCCCAAGGGGAATCTTAGCTGTGAAGTACTGAGGGCTTATAAGGGAGGGTCTTCTCCAGGCAAGAAACACTGAGTGAGTTTTCCTCTTGGGTTGATTTGAGCTGGGTGTGGGGAACAGGGCTAGGTCAGGAAGCAGAGGTCCTGCAAAGCCTTTTCTTACTAAGCCCAGAAGAAGGTAGGCAGCAAGCAAATGTGCAGTTCAGAGTGAAGCTGTGGAAGAAATGTCCACCCAAGGGCAGCGCTTCTGGCCTTGCTCCAGGAATGCACTTGGAAGTCAAGCAGGGATAACTCATTCTCTCCAGGGTCCTTGGGATGTGAAGGCCCCTGTCAGAGAGAATGAAGCTGTCTGTGCTGGCCAGTGTAGAGTCCCACTAATATGAAAGGCAGAGCCAAGGCACTGCTGGCGTATCCCCCAGCCTGCTGCTGTACTTGTCCCTATCCCAGAGCTCAGCACACATCTCCTGTGCTTGGTGTATTGGAAAGACTTGGAGATTTGGAGTTGTGTCCTCACTTGGTTGAATATTCGTAGCTCCCAATGAAAAGCACCTTCAAATTGGAGTCTACAGCTTGAGTTTGTGGAAATATTTATCTTCTCTTTCAGGCTGCCTCCTAGGGTGTTTTTGCCTGTAATTTTACAAGGAAGCTGAAATTAACCCTTAGTAGGTCACCCTGGAGCTGACAAGAGGCACAGGCTGGTCAATACCAGCTCCTGAGGCTGGGGTGACCAAATCAGGGACCAGCCAACAGCCTGTGGATGTTATCCAACATTTGCATCCCATTCAGTATGATGGGAGCAAATGCTCCCCACAGGCATGCTGCATTTTTCTGCAACCAGAAGGTAAATTTAGGCTATCCTTATGGGGCCTTGTGCAGTGCTCACACCGAGATGCCTGCGTGACACATGACAGTGAGACCACACAGGTGCTGTATCTGCAGTCCCTCAGCAGCATTGTTTTATCCTTTCAGCCTTGGACAAAACAACACAATTACAGGAACTAAAGCTGCTGTCTTTGATGATGAGAAATTCTTTTGCAGCCTTGATTTTGAATACATCTGAACATGTTGCCTACAAGATGTAGGCAGAAATGAGCTGTGTATTTAACTGGAGCAGTTGTGTATGCTGTTGGTGTCACTCAAATAAAGTGAAGCTTGGTGAATTAAATGCATCTATTTAATAGTGAAAAAGAAGCACCTCATCCTGATATTTTCCAGTCCTGTTTGCACTGGGGTTAGGCCAGAACCTGGGCAAGCCGGACGGTCTCAGCTCCCTGCCTCGGGAAAAGATGTGATGTCCTGTGAGGCAAGGAGAGCCCAGTGTATCTTTTCCCATCAAATCCCATCTGGCTGACTCTGCCATGCAGCTCTCTCTGCAGTATCCCATAGGTGCTCATCTCCCACTCAGGAAACCCACCATCAGCAAAGCCTTTCTGCAGCTGTGGGGCCCACTGAGTCCTTAACACTTGGTCTTGTACTCAAGATTTGTGTCTTTAATACAATCAGCCACCAATTTGTTGACTCTATAAAAATAATGGCCAAGTTTTTCCCACCAACTGAATTCCCATGGGATGGATTTGGCTCCACGCATGGGATGTGTATGGATTTGGTCTGGGCTGGGCACTGCTATAGTCCTTCTCCTGTACAAAAAAATGTGGATCCTTGTTTCCTCCTAGATAGAAATAGTTTCCTTCTAGACCGGTCTCTGTTGCTGGTAAAGAAAGGAATCAGGTCTGTACAGTTCAAAGTAGCTGTGCAGACCCCAATCCTTTGAGGACAATTAATGGCAAAATATACAGGGCATATGGGCCCTGACTATGTCATTTGCTGAATAGATTCAACCTCCTCAAAGTGGAAAACTGCCCTGATTTGACAGTGCAAAGAAATGATATACAAAGGGAAGAGCAGTTGTGATCCAGTTGTCAGAGAGACTTGAAATTAATGTTGAACATTTGAATCGGAGTGAAGTGAGATATCTCAGGCACGTAATCTGCTCATTAAAAATGCCACTTTCTGATGGTCAAAACTGAAAACTTCAGATAGACAAAAATAACAAAATGAAAGGATAAAACAGCTTTCGGATTTCTTTTATAAAGTTAAAAGTTCTGATTTTTTAAATCTGAGGCTGATTTTTTTGACGCTGAATGTGGCTAAATACAGCCGAATCAGACAGAAGCACTAAATAGTATGTATTTTTTCTTGTTATGAAACCCAAATGCCTTTTTTACCAATACCAGCTCAAAAGGAAAGGTTATTTTTCCAGTTTAGCCACCAAACTGAGGATTCCAATATTTGCATCCCTCCGGTTGTAAGACATTCCAATATTTATCTTGCTGCCGCTGCTGCTGGAGACACAAGAATTATCTGCTGATCTGGTAGGGAAATAGAATTAGAAACAAACCCCTGAACATGTAGGTCCATTATTTCCATTCCATAATAATTATGCAGTGTGTTAAACAATGTGTACTTCCGTCTAATGCAAAGCCCGCTACCTGCAAATACACCATTACCATAATACCTCGCTGGTTAGACAGACGGTGAGGCTATGATTATGCAGAGTGTTGGGAGAACTGTATGTATAAAATTACTCTCGAGAAGAAGAAGAAAGTGGTGTGGGGGGGAACCCACCCTGAAGTAAAAAGCTAAGCCAGCACATTATCTAATTCTCAATGTAAAATAATGCAGGAGTGCGGAAGATGAACATCTGATTTGTCACATCTGATACGCTAATGTTTTATCCAAAAGGAAGAACACATTGTAACATGCTCATTCATCTGCATAAACACCACCTGGCCCTTTACAGGCACCTACTCAAGTAACAAAAGTTAATGGCAGCCCATTTGTAGCCGTTTCACTGGTAGAGATGGGTTGTTTTGATTCTAAAGTAAGGTATTTACAGGAGGAGCAGCCTCCCTCGCAGCATTTGCTTCTGAAACCTCATCCTCAGCGGCTAAAAATTAAACCAATTTCAAACAAATGCTAGAAAATGGCATTTAAAGCCTGTACCGAGCATGCTGTCACACATACACATATACACACACGCATAATGCATGTCTAAACACATGCAAACACACACAGAGTTTTTAAGCCATGGCCATCCGCGGCTGTGGAGACACACCAGAGGACTGGAATGCAAATCTATATTTATACCCAAAAGTGCTGCTCTGGTTATGATCTAAATAGCAGCTAGATATGGTTTCTAATGTATGGCTGGGGATGGAACAGATTTGTTGCTTGTTATTTTTTTCTAACTGGAGCATCGTGGTGGCATGCTTCAGTAAACATGCCTTTGTGCTACATTACACATATGTGTGTATCATCACTTTGCTTCAGACTAAAATAAAACCTGGGCACCCAATTCACTCAGATGCTGTGTACCAGCTCTGCTGCAAATTTAGGCAGGAAGGTGTGAAAGCCAAAATAAATAGGTGAATTATGCAGCTATGAATCATTTC